>LOJH01011230.1:8600-26677 GCA_001685095.1 Ellobius talpinus
AGATAGATAGATAGATGATAGATAATAGACAGCTACATGAGAGATAGATTGATAGAGTGTTTAATCCCCATTCCAACTAATATGTATATAAAAAATAGGTGCAGACATGAAGAACCAAAGAATGTGAAGTGAATTTTCTCTGAGAAAATGTCTATTCACTCCAACCGTAATGCCAAAAGGGGGCCATACGAATAACTTCACCCACTTTTACCATGACTTGCCAATGATTTTATTTGGGTGATTTACAGAAGCATTGGTGAGGAGTTACTTACCAGAGTGTGAGCAACCAATCATATAATCTAAAAGTTTCACCCCAATATGTATGATGACTTCCCTATAAGCTGCACATTTCAGATGTCTTTCTACTTTCTAAATCCTCTAGCACCTCCTGAGGCTACATGCAGCTGGAACAGGATTACATGACTCTAGGAGAGGAGTGAGCAAGAGGTAGCAAATGTCTGTTTTCAAGGTGAAGTTCTAATGACTCTCCCTAACCCTTTCCTCTGTGAGGGGCCATCCAAGTGCTCATGATCTTGAGGATCTCTTGCAGATGATAAAGACTATGCTAATTAACGTGCAGAGTCAGGTTAGCTCAGAGGACAAAATTCCCCAAATGATATTGTTCCCTATGGAATTAATAGAACAGAATAACCCTTATAAGGGTGGCATTTTGGCTTATTCACTATCATTTTATCTTCCTATTTCTATTCTTAATCTTCATTTGCCATTTGGGCGGGGGTAGATATTCTGAAGATTATTAACTTGCATCTTATTCCCTAAACTAAGAAGTAAGTAATTGTATAGTACAGGAAATGTCAGTTAATTGATTCCAAAGGGAATTGAGAGGTTAGAATTGCAATTTCCTCTAAAGGAAATGCTTCTGTTTGGAATCTTTAGTAGCCGTGTCTATATTATTAAAACCCTATTTATAGTTGATGGACAAGTAATAATGTGGTCATCTATCTACAAGACAGCAGACCTGAATATATTTCTAACTATAATGATTTTTAAAGCCCTTCAGACAAATTTCATTAAGGCAAGAAAGAAAAATTTGGTGAATGGAGTCTTTGGATTGTGTTGATGAATAAATCTTGACTTTCTACAAGTACTAATAAGGATCTTGAAGGCAAAATAAATAAACATTTCTTGGGTGTTAAAAGCAGAATACTTTGAGAATGAGTACAATCAAACACTCCTATAGCTGGCCAGGAATATTATAAAATGTCTTGTATGGCAGCATCAATTCAGAAAGCTCTACCAGAGCTTCAACATCAAAAAAAAAAAACAGAAAAAAACAAAAGTAGGGATAGGATCCGAGCTAAGTAGGTAAAGTGCTTGCCTTGCAAATGTGTGTACCTGAGCTTCTGACCATCCAGAAGGACACTTTCTGATGAAGGATTTTTTAATAGATAATCTGATACAAAAATATATTTTATATAAAACATACAACAGTTACAAGGAAACCATTCATTTATTTACCCATTCATCATGCATGTCATACAATGTCCTTAGTGTCTAAGACTTTGGGAAGTGAGATAGAATAAAGAAAATAGCAAATCTCTTTATTCGTGAATGATGTTTAATGAAATCCACAGATTAGAATTTAATAATAAGTTCAATAATTTATTTACTCAAGTGGTCAGAACATCCATAAATTTACGAGAATGCTTCTTCACTCTGTAGGATACATTTTATTAATCATCCTTTAAACACTGTACCATGACTATTTACCATGGAACAATTTGGTGCCATCCCAAGTGTTAATGTCTGAACATTAAAAGAATCTGCTTATCTAATGGAAGTACTAGAGGGTATACAGAAGTAAAAAAAAAAATCAAAGGACAATATAAGTAAGTTAAATAGTGATAAGTTGATTCTAATTTCAAGTGACCAGCAATAGAGGAAAGAAATTGGATACTGGGCCAACCCAAGTAAAATGTTAGCCTAAGCCCACCAGAGGCATGAAAGCTGGTAAGAAATCTGAATTATAGCCCATGGTATATGTGAAAATCATATGATAGCTGATATTTCAATCAGCAGATGCCTTTAAATGCCAATTGCTTTTTAAAATAATCCAAATGCAAGAACCTGGTGTTATAGGAACAGAAAGAGCTGTTAGTCAGCATGTTTTCTTCGAAGAATGATGTGATAGGTATCTTTCAATAATTTAAGGAAATGATTCAGAGGTAAATCTCGGAACTCCTTATAGGATAAGGGAATAATTCAAGATCTAAGCTAGAGCAATGTGTCCTAGCAACACTGATTCTTCTTGTTTTGTGACTCTGTGTCAGGCATGTGAAGAAATAATCCATAGAAATGAAATGTGTCCAATATCAAAAGAGAGAACTAAGAAGTAAAAGCCAGAAAGAGACTCGAAATAAGCTGTGGCAACCTATCCTATGTTATCACAGGAAGCTAGGCACAAATTCAGGAAATAAAGAAGTCTATGACAGAAAGTTCAGGGTGTCATGTAGTAACTAGGAGGTGATATGCAGGATTGGGAATTTATTCAACAGATAATATACTGGAGGCAAAACCAGTCTCAATAAATACATAAATAAAGCTCAGTGGCTTAATTTTTTTTCTTTTTGTCTTGGAGGATTTTTGTTTTTGTTGTTTGAGTGTTGTTTTTTTTTCTTAGCTACAAAAGATGTAAAGGAATTGAACAGAAAGTCAGCAGAGAGCTAGTCTCAATGAAACAGAGAGGAATAAAATGAAGAATGGTAAAGAATATGTCTAGACATGTGAAAGTATCAGTATGTGATACTCAGCTGGGTAAGCATCCTGCTATTCAAAGCTGGACCTATGAATATCACATCATCACAAGATGTCACTAAGATGCACCTATAATTTACAAATCTGACCCAGGTAGTAGTACTTGCTTGTGCTCACATCCCTTATAAAGCTGAGGCAGGGGGATCTCAAGTTCTAGGCTACCTACACACACAAAAATAATCAGAATTAGATTACACAACATCAAAAGACCCTGTCCCTAAAAAAGAAAAATTGCTAGATATTACCTGTTAACATTTACAGCTTTGACTGTTTCATTACTATCAGTGCTTTGAAATGGTCTGTTTAAATTAGTTCAACCATAAGTCACATGCTATTTATTTAAAATCCATTTTTTAAATTCCCTTAAAAGTAATTACAGGAAATTATCTGCCTTTGTATGTTGCTGGCTGACACATCTTATACATCATCCCATGTGTCAATTCTGATAAAACCCCTGTAATCACATTACATGACAGGAAATTCCTCTCATAAATTGACATGGTAACCTAATTTGGAAAATTCAGACAAATACAATTTATTTTAAACTTTAGTTCAAATACACTGACAAAATTCTTCAGAGTGTAGATAGATTGATGTGACTTTGAAGAATACATTTTCTTTTTTATAACTTGAAAATTATGCTACTTCCAGATTTCAGTTATAAGCTCATAAAAATTTATTATGTGCAATACTTATAAGAAACATTAAACAGAGGGAATGATATAATTAGTGAGCTCAAATTTTACTTGGGTCACTAATCTAAATTTCTTTTAAGTACAGGAGTCTCTCTCCTGGCCCAGGAGCTGAAGTTGGCCAAAGGAACCTATAGTGAGAAAACTAGTGACATATTGGGGGAGGGACAGGCTCAAATTTGTATCTGTACAGATGCAATTAATGAACTGTGAAATTCACAAGTGTATGAATGCCATGAAGCCAGAAAGTATAAGCTCTTGCATGCAAGGGAAAATGCTTTGTTGAACATGACATCCCAAAGGCAGAATGGGTAGTGTCTCAGTTATTGTGAGAAACTGACACCTTCAGAATACATGGAAAGTCTGTGTTCATTATATAGTTATTCAGAGTTGCACCAGCATGGTCAATACATGTCTGACTATTTTCCTAAGATTGGCATAGCACTTCAATTTAGCTACTATTCGGGACCATGGAATGACTGGGATGTGTGTGTGCTTCAATTCTTAGCTTTCACTTTCTGTGTTTAAGGGATGAGAAGAGCTACAAACTAAGCTCTAATAGAATGCATTACTTTAGCTATGTACAGATCAGAAATCAGTTTGATCAACATAATTTAACTTGTTTTTTCTTAATTAAATTACATAAGGATAAAAGTCAATGAGTTCTTCCTTGGAAAACGTTAAGAAACTGTAGAGATGCATTGATCCATTAGTGATGATGTCTCATAGTGTAGGAATCTGTTACGCTTAACTCTCTGGGATGAGTAATTACATGATCCATTGGAGACATTTAAGAATCAGAACTACATTAAGTTGTAAAACTATAGCCTATGCATGTGGTGAATTTTTGTCTCAATATTTTATCATGTAGAATCATTTCACAGACTAGTGACGATGTTCATTTAAATTCCAATTGCATCCAGTGCTACCAGTACAAGCCGTTCATGTGACAGCCAAATGAACATGGCTCCTGTGCCCAGATGAAAGCAATGTACCAGCAGTGACAGCTCTGCCACGACTTCTCTCTTCCAATGACAGCTGTAGAAAGCACATTTTTACTGACATTGATTATAAACCATGCTTTGATTTCAGAGCCATTAAAATGTGAACAAGCCATGCATCTCCACATGATAGGAATGGTGGCGAAACAGTTCAGTAAAGGTGGCTGAGTGCAAAATAATTATAGAAAGCCCAAGTGTTTTTTTCTTTAAGCAAGCAGTAAAATATTAATAATAATACATTTCATAGTTAAAAACTATGTTAAATTATTGTACTATTATAATATCTGTGTTGTTGGAGTAATAGTTTCATGTACACACACACGCACATATACATATAGACACATAAAACCTTTGCATTAAATGTACTGAGAAACTTCCTGAGGTGATAACAAGAGAAGCAACCAGTCCCAAATCCTGCCTTTTTCTGGAAACTACATTAAAGACTCACCGTGAGACATCTCCCTTAATACTCAGGATATTCCAGGCAGAACCTTTATCACTTATGAGGGAGAAACATAAGGTTTAAATAGTTCACAAACCTCATAGATGTGTTAAAAGGTGAGATAATGGTTTCATTGTGCATAAGGACACTCAAATCTTTTATTCAAGAATTTTAAGATTTAAGCAAATTTTCCATACTTATGCTGTTTGAGGAATTAGGTATTTTGTCTCTGAGAAAGCGACTTGAGGTTGTCTTCAGTTGTTATCATGGGAACTGATTACTCCTGCTTTTTTTAGCATAGTTGAAGTTCTTAGGCATAAGAAATAAAGAACCTAAATGAATTTATATTCCAATATTTTTCAGAAGCTTCTCTGAAATGTAGCCAAACTTTCAGAACTTCCTGAATTCATGAACAGAATCAGACAAGTGAAGAACTGTTGTGAATTTCTGTCCTCAAACTAAAGATATTTGTGGTTCGAGTTTTTACAAAGTGATCCAAGCTGGTTCATATTTTTTTTAATCCCGAGTCAAAATGTTGCTAAGGAAATGAAACAGCACTGTATGGAATATACCCAGAAAAATACAATCTTTAGGGGAAGATAATATACAATCCCTGGGAGAGCTTTCTTGATTATCTCCCCTCAAACTCACCACAACTAAGTTCCTGATAAATGTTCTTTCACAGACTCATCTGACCCATGAGAGTCAGATCAATGTATAAATCCAGAACAATGTCTTCACTGATTCTTCCATTGAAGATGTAGGTGCTTCCCACGTCTTAGCCATTGTGAAGAGTGTGCAGCAGTGAACTTGAGGCAGAAAGTTTTGTGACATTGATTTCATTTCCTTTGACTGTGTATCTAAAAATATAATAGCTGAACCATATGGCATTTCTATTTGTAAAATTTTAAGGAATCCCCAAATTATGTTTTTAACTGACTATAAGATATATCCAATTGTATTTAGCAATTAAAACTTTAAAATATAACAGGGTTAAATCCAATCAATTTACCACAGTTGTAATTCAACTAAAACATGATCAAAAATTGCGAGAAAATGCAAAATCTTATAGGAGATGCAGGTGGATGCTCATCATGGAATATTAATTTTTGTCCAAAAATTTGGGCGAATCGTACTAAAGCGAAATTTGATTTTGTGAGGTGATGTATTTGTGAATTATTTTTACTAATATAAGCGTGAAATCTCATGGAGCATAATTTTGTACATTTCTCACCATATTCCAAGGAGTATCTCCACCTGCTTGTAGAGAGATCATTTATTATTAGCTAGTCTTGGGCTGACATAAGAAGGCATATACAGATTCAATCTACATATTTATTCTACAAGTTTTTTTTTCTTAAGTGCTTACGATGTGTTAAGCACATTATAAATCATGTGAAGATCTTAAAGGCCTGTTTGGTTAGCATTTATAAATAGCCATACAGGCAACAAAGGAAGTAAAACACTTCATTTTAACTCTGTCAGGCATGCCTGCCTCAAGGACCTCACACAAATCTGCCATTTTTTTTCTTTATGTCCAGGACACCTTCATCATCTCTTGCATGCAAGATGTTACTGTTATGCATGTCTTTCTGGTGAGCTATTTTTATTTAATATATATCATAGCCTATCCAACCTAAAAAAAATCCTTGTAATGCCAGTTCATCACATTGCAAATCAAATGCAAATGTATTCATATGACATAACAAGTCCTTTCATCGTGTGAACTTCATCATTCCATTCTTTACCAACACCCCACTCACTTTCCCAGGTCTGAAAATGTGGTGTTCTGTTTCATAACCCTGAGGATTTGCAAATGTTTGCCTCTTCCCAGATTACTATGTGTCTTCCTAAGGCATGAGAGACTTCTTTTTCTCACTGCTAAGACAGTTGAAAATACCATTGTTCTTCTCACCACTTCTTAGAACCCATCTGAAATTGATGATGCATTTTCATGTTCATTGGACTTCATATATTTTTTAAATTTTTCACATAATTTGATGAATTATAGCTTCTATTCTCC
The DNA here is from genome assembly GCA_001685095.1 of Ellobius talpinus. Lineage (NCBI taxonomy): Eukaryota > Metazoa > Chordata > Mammalia > Rodentia > Cricetidae > Ellobius > Ellobius talpinus. The sequence goes on from LOJH01011230.1 coordinate 15,534, forward strand.
CCAATTTTATTAGAAGGTACACATTGAATTCACTATTGTTAAATGTTATTAAGTGTATTCTTACTGTCATGACACAATCACTATTATCATCTCCATATCTCTTTTCAACTTATTAAATGGAAAATCTATCCACTAAAAAATTTCCCCTTGTACTTTTAGCCTTTTTGGTTTGAACTAGGTATCTTATGCAATTGGATTCATGTAATAATTTTCTTTCTCTGATATATTTATTTCACTTGATATGATACTGTCAAGATTTATCTATGTTGTATATATGCCCAATTTTCTTCCTTTTAAGACTGAAATAGTATATGAACATATAAATATACTACAATTCCTTACCATTAATAGGCTAATGAAGACTTAGGTTATTTCTATATCTTGGTTACTTTTTTAAAAATGTAATGAACATAATAATTGTATAAATTTCTCTTACGATGCTTATTTCAATTCTTTTGGAGATATAGCTGGACTTTCTCAATTGTATAATGTTTCTATTGTTTGCTTATAGCAAGAGCTCCACATAATATTCCACAGTGACTGCACCGTTTCCATCCCCATCAACAGTGAGCAAGTATTTTTGGTAATAGCAATCTTATTAAGATGGAAAAGTATCTTCAATTTAGATTTTCTCTCTATTTTTGTTAACATCTAAAGCCTTTTCATTTATTAATAGGTCATTTTAGATCTGCTTTTGAAAAATTTCCACTTAGAACTTATGTCCAAATTATGAATCAAAATTTTCTGGTTTCATGTTGTTGAGTTGACACTATTTTTAAAGGGCCATGCCTTCCTTAAATTATAAGATTTCCTTTTCCTTTCTTTGATACAGAGTTTCTCTTTGTAGCTTTTGGGGCCTGTCCTGGAACTTGCTCTGTAACCAGACTGGCCTTGAATTCACAGAGATTCAGTTGCCTCTTCGTCCTGAGTGCTGGGGTTTAAGGCATGCACCACCACCACCCGGCAATTGTAAGTGTGCTTTAAAATACAGATTATATTTTATTTGACATATATTCCAGTAAACAGCATAGCACCTACTACACAGTAAACACTCTATAAATGTTTATTTAAAAAGAGATAAATGAGTGGCATATCATTTCAATGGTATTTAAGTAATATGCTACAATAACTTCCATTGTAGCAGACATGTCCCAGTTTTCTCCCCAGATCTACTTTTCCTTTTTCCAATAGTGAAGATACGTTAGTCTGCCAAAGGCTTTTCAGCCAGAGACTAATTATACCCATATCCCAGAAGAGGAAACACTTCTGTGGAGTTTAGTTCAAAAGACTATAAACAGGAGAAATCTTTGAAGTGTTCATAGCTCAACGTAAAATCTCCATCCATTTTTTTTGTACCCTGGAAACACAGTATAACTAAGACTTATTTTGGCCAAGTTGTGATAAAGAATCAAAATCAAAGGAGAGTGAGAACCACCTCCCTCTGAATGGTTAGGAAATATTCAAAACAACTTCTGTCTCTGTAACACACACCACGTCTGAGAATTCTTTACTATATTGTAATGAGTCTATTTCTCCCCTGCTAAAGAAGTGGTCTCTACAATATTCATGTCAAGATTTTAATCCATCTTTGGTGATACTTTCCTTCATTCACAGGTAACACCAGGTACCTCACACTGAAAATTCTAACAGTCTGTTACTGGTTGATGGGCTGAGGCAGTAGTATTAATTGAACTAATGACCAACCTGGTCTACCTAACAAGACTCTATCTTAGAAACAATTAACAAATTGATTATTTTTCTTTGCTTTTTCTACCAACCAGATTAATGGTATAGTCCACAGCTGTATATGCCATGTAGGAAATCTATATTTATTATATGTTGGATACTGTCACCTCCCTACAGTCTAGACTTTTTTAGACCACAGTTTATGACACTTGAATCTTTTTTCACACATTTCTTAGATAAATATTAGATTTTTCAGAATACTTTTTATTTTTGTTTTATGTATTCTACATTAAATAATATCCACAATTTCTTCTACTTTCTAGAACCATTGTTTATACTGTCTGAGAATTGTGTGGTGGCATACACCCATGATCATAGCACTGGTGAATCTGAGGCAAGAGGATGAAAGGTTTAATACTAGTCTTTTCTATTTAGTAAGTCTCTGTCTCAGAAATAAAAGGCAAACAAACAGCCAAACCCAGAAGAATTAGATAAAAGAAAAAGGAAAGAGATTAAGGGAAAAAGAAAGAAAAGAAGGAATGAAGGAAGAAATGAAAGAAGGAAAAGGAGAGAGAGGAAGAAGAGAATGGAAGAAAGAATGAAAAGGAAGGAACCATGTTTTGAATTGTGCCTAGGAACTAATAATACGAATTACACAAATAACATTTCACATTTTTTTCATTCACTCAAGCAGTGGTTGGGTGATTATTAAATATTTGGCATCCCTTCAAATGTTGGCAAGTAGTACAGTCTGTGCCGTCCAAAGGCTCATGAACCGCAGAGAGTAATTTTCCTTCAAAGCTATTAGGACTTAGCATTCTGTCTCAGGTCCAGAAGAATACTAGTCAAATGAGAATCTGTCTCTGAATATAAATATGAACAAACTCAACTTCTGAAGTCAACATTACTTCCAAAGTTAGTTTCCCATTGTAAGGAAGGTGGCACTCGAAAGATAGCAGGCTCATTTTCTGCTTTTTAACAACCTTCTTTCCAAATATACAGACACAAAATATTCTTATATTTTTACTATTAAAAAGGTCACTTACAGATAAACAGATCTCATGGACACATTCTTATGAATGTCTCTCTGTTCAGACAATCTGGCTATTCTTTAGGGTAATCATAAGTAAATCTATAGATTTTGTCATCGAAGCATGCTCTACAAACACACACACACACACACGGAGAGATAAAGAATTAAAAATGAATGATAAGTATAGTTTCTTTCTTGTAGTAAGTATTGAATCTAGGATATTTTGCATGCTAGCCAAGTACTCTGCCGGTGAACTACATCCTCAGGTCTCTTTTTACTTTTCATTTGTAGGTAGGGACTCACTAAGTTTCCCAAGCTGAACTTCTGATCTTCCTGCTCCTTCCTCCAAAGTAATGGGATTTCAATTGTACATTACCAAGCCTGGTTCTTCTTAAGCACCATCTAAGATTTTAAAAACTTCTTGAATGTAAGTGGATATCCATCAGGTTACTGTCTTTCTGATATATGTCATCATGGGTAACAGAACTGGCGATGAAACTAAGCTTGAAGGATTAAGCTATTTCTATCTTGATAGATGATTTCTTAAATTGTGCTCATTTTTCTCTTTAGCACAAAGTCTTGCCTTGCAAGAGTAACATGATGTAACTTTTATTTTCTAATCACATAATGGATGTGTGAGTGCTGGGTACCTATATAATGTAACACTTGATTTAGTTTTGTAAGAACCCTAATCTCAATGTATTAGTGATAGGGCTAGGCTTGAAAGATGTCTTTAAAGAGATATCATAGTTGACAATCTTCTGGACAAATCAGTACCAATAACATGATGTATTAAATGAGTGTTTCTGTGATTAATGCACAGTGGGTAACCCCTACTTAGAAGCAGTCTATTTTTCTAATAGTTCATCTTTATGGAAACTCCTTTTTATTTATTACAGGAAAGATATTATATGGTAAGATTTAACCTACAACCATCTAAATTAGGTAGAAAAAATATTTTAATGTCACATACAACATCATTTCCTACAAGGTAAGGCTGGCATACAGTGATGAACTAGTAACAGCAGGTGAACCCTAGAAGTACAAGGCTCAGCAGTGGAATAACAGAGAGAACCACTGTCAATCAAATGGCCACAAACTTCCTCTCAGTCTTCTCTAGACTATGTGTTATCTAGAAACCTGAACTAGAAAACCCTTGAGGATTTAGACTGCCTTGCTCAGCAATCCAAAGAAGTGCAATATGTTATTATGCTGGGAGTTCTCTAACTGGCTGTCCAGTTAAGGTGAGTATCACAATGCAGCTCTTCTTTTGTCTTTGGTAAGCATTTCTTCTATTTTTTAAGATCAGAATATGATTAAATAATCACCTCTCCCCTTTCTATCCTCTGAACCTTCCCATATATATTCTTCCTAGCTTTCTTCCAAATTCATGGCCCATTTTACCATTAATTGTTGCTATATACATATATTGATATATATATTGGGATGTTTATTATATTTACGCATACTATTGTAAATATATAAATGCATAAACATAGGAATATGTGTGTGTTTTCCTAATTGCATAAATACAACCTGCTCAGTCTGTATAATGTGCCTGTTGGATTTTATTGCCTATTCTATTAAAAACAACTTTACCTTTATTCTTCAAAAGAAATATGTGACATTTTTGTGATAGGAAGAAGGATAAAGATTATATATGTGGGAAAAGAAATGGTTGTATTTTGAGAGGACAACTGACCCCAAATGAATTCAAACAAACTCAAAGTCATAGAACTAGCCAACATTAATGTTAAGATTAATAAATATTGCCTGAAAATAAGCCACAGGTAGCAGAGAAAAACACATGCTTGAGTCAGGAAGGCCATGCACTACGTCATATTGTGGAAAGGTTGTGATGTGACTACGATGAGTACATGACGGAATTTCTTTCCACCTGGATATCCAGACATGTGTCCAAGAAGAAATGACTCTATAAAAACAGTTAAAACACTATTGGAAGGAGTCTAAACTCATTTTGACATGGAAATATGCTTGATTAAATTAGGTTTTTCAGAAGCTAATCATCCCCAAAGGACAGTAGGAGCTTCATTGGAAATTGGCAATTTGGACATTCTGCATTTGATGAGCAGATCTCATCAATGTGTCAATAGCAGATGAAGGAGCACCTTTGACTTGTGCAGTCAGCGATGAAACCACCTCCCTGAATTGTAGCTTGGTGTTGAGAAACACCATGGGTTAGTGCTGTTGTCGCTACCTTCTGGAATGCTGGATCTCTCTGTACACAAGAAGCATCCATGCTATTTTACAAGTCTGTCACTTGGTTGGATCTTGAAGGAGAAATACTGGTGTGCTGACAATGAGAGGAGCTCTTGAAATGTCACTCTGTTGACACATCCAAACTAGTAAATGAGATGCATTAGCTTCACAAATGAAGTTCACCTCCAGTTAAGACTGAGTATGCATGAGAATCTCTTTTAACAGTTCTAGAAAATAGTTAGCAAATCAATTAGTTGGAAAATGAGACCAGATATGGAAACACAAATAAAGATTATAACTTTTCTGTTCCCTAAATTACCTGGGAGTTCACTGTGTATACAGAATATAGAATATAAGAGACCAATAAAGCATAGATCTCCAAAGTGCTTTATTTAGGAAACATATTCCCCATAAATAAATTGAATTTCATAAATCAAGATCATATTTATCACCTTGACTTTTGTTATAGTTTCAGCACAATCTATCTGTATTTATGGCAGAGCCTCATTCAACAGTGTTAGTGAATAGGTCAATTTATTTTCTGCTTCCTGAGTATTTAAACAGTACCTTTACAGACTGTCCAAATCACCAAAGGATCTTCTCATTAGTCAATTGTAAAGAACAAGGGGTCTGCTCACCGGTCAACTGTAAAGGAGTCAAGATATTTAATATAAAACATTTTAATAACATTTCTACATTTGTGTTTCAAAAGTTTTTTATGTCATTCTTTAAATTGTTTTGCATCATTAAATTAACATATAGACTGTTTGGGGGAGAAGAGAGGAAAGACTGTTAACATAACTCATGTTACCATTTCTAACAATTCTTATTGTCTTGTCTTTTACACGTCTCCTTTACAATATGGACCTAATAATTTGAAAACAAACTTCAAACATGATTTTTCACTTAGCATGACTTCTGATAACAGAAGAAGCCATGCCTCTATTATTTGCAAGCAATAAAGATACGTACAGCTATGTTCAGAAGAATTAAGTAGCTATTAAAAGATGAGATACCAGAATTCATGCATTGAGGCAATGCTACAATCAAACCTGCTTTCTCCATGATGCTCTTAATAGACCAGGATATTGTCATCTTTGCTTCTCTCTTATTAACTCTTCTTCTTAGTGTTTTTTGCTATAGTATGTATAATTATGTTACTAGTTTGACTAAATACATAATGAAGCAACTTAAGAAAGGGAGGTTTTGTGTTGGTTCACAGTTTGAGGATGCACAGTCCATAATGATGGAAAAAGCATGGTAGTAACTAGTTCCATAGCAGGGAGAGCATCTGGCAATTGCTTTTTACAAGTTACCAGTGAAGAAACAGGGATATTAGTTGGGAGGGACCAAGAAATTATAAGCTATAAGCTCCACCCTGATGGGCTTGTGGCATAGCATTTGCCAATAATCCCAATGTGCAAAGTAATCCATATTTTCCCAAAAGATCCTTTGGTTCAGCAAATGCCTTTAGGGAACAATTTATATTTAATGTAACATAACAGCAAATATGCTGCAAATGATCTTGCTGCAAGAACTTAGCATTTTCCGTGCACCCAATTTCTGATTTTTTAATATTTTAAAATTTAAAATATTTATGATGTTCGTAAATCAACATTTGCTTCATTAATCCTATACATACATAAAGTTAGAAACACACAACATGTAGCAAGAAGATATACTTACCACTATCTGTACTGAAAAGATCAGCTTTGTTGATCTTGCTTCGTATAGATGGATCTATAGCCATAGATGTTTTTATGTATGAAGATATCATATACACACACAATACACATACACAACACACACATACACACATATTTATAAATTTCTTTTTTTGCTCTTTATTCCAGTGTGTTTAATAATGATATTTTAAAAAAAAGGTTATGTACTAGCAAATTTAGGCAGATTGACTACTTCACTTTTATATGACACAGAAGATTTGACTAAGGAAAAGAAGCATTTGAGAGGTAATAGAATTTGTCAACTTGAGAATATGGATGAGCTTCAGAATGTTTAGAATCCCATAAAGGATTAAGGGAAGGCATAGAAGGTCCATGAGTGGTAAGAGAAGGATGGGAAGACAATCAGAAGAGCAAGTTAGGCTAGGGAGAGGATTTGAGGATGATTGTAAAACAGAGTGGAAAATTGTCATGTTGGAATGCATTGGAAACTTTATGAATGGGGTTAGGTGTTATTGAATTTTATGGATGAAGTTAGGGCTCTTAAGATTTATGGATGGGGTGTGATGAACACTTGAACAGTGATGGCCTTGAGCCTAACAGGAAGAATATATATTGACCCATGGGGGGAACCAGAAAAAAAAATCTATATCAATTTCAAGGACAGGGACTCTTCAACATGGCTACTGCATGTTCTGCCAGATTTAGTATCTAATGGAATAGAAAAGTCCTTGCTGGGTATATATGACAATATGTATATGTTGGAGAATGAGGATGAAGGAAGAGTCCAAATTATTTTAGAGTTGTCTAACACCCAGTCTCCTGAGCAAACCATCACCCCTTTGCAATCTTTGTTCTCCCAGGGCTGATGAGCCACATGGATGCCTCACTTTGTAACACTGAATCATATTTTTACTTTTACACTGAACTGTCACATAGTCATTGCTATACTAAGGAGTGTTAGAGTGAACTCTACCTTCTTTCTGCTTATCTGTTCAAGCCTAACAGGTGGCCAAGTTCTTATATGTACAAAAATAGTTATCAAGTAATCTGGATGATTGACTTCCTTATTTTTCAGGATCTATGAATATATGTAAGATTCCAACTAAAATGAATGGACAGTCTTTTAGATTTCCAGACAGACAACAGACAAATGGATAGATAAATTACAATGAAATCTAATGAAATAATGTTTCAGATGACTCTGATGTATGCACACAAGGGAATGCAAAGGGTCCAGTGCTCTCTAAGAAATATTTCAAAGCCTATTATCATGCCTTATGCTACATAAAATTCAAAATCACAAATGACACTAAGACTGGGCTTGCTGCCAGAGAGCTATCTATGGCAAAGAAGCCAGCCATGCCATCCTGTCTGTCTGAGATTCATGGTAGAAAAAGCAAAGCCAGTGAAAAGCTGGAGTATGAGTTTACATTGATGGAAAGCAAGTCAGGCCAGAATTATACCTCTCGCTGTACAAGGACAGAGAAATTTACTTCTGAAAATTTCAGGGTTCATAAAACTGAAAGCGCCGTCAATATCAATGCCATCGAGTTACTGTAGCAATCAAATAATAATGTACACAAACTATATAGTACAATATGTGGTACATTGAATGTGCTTAACAGTGGTATTTGAGGGAATTTTTGTTTTCATTAATGATAAATGTAAAGGAACATTTATAGTTCTTTTGTGTGTATTTACGCATGCTGTGCAGGTATTTATGCATTTGCATGTGTGTGGGCACCCAGAATACAGATGAAAACCAGGATTGCTGTTGTATGACTTCTTTACTCCAAGTTCACTTTTTTGGGCCTGGGTTTTATTAACTGGTTGAAGACCACGCTCACTTATTGAGCTAGTTCAGCTAGCCAACTTGCTCTGGTTTTCCAGTCAGTGCCTGGCAAGCCTTGGGATTACATGAAGATAGCCATGCCTACCTAGGCCTTATTTGTGTGCTTGGCATACAAACTCTGGTCCTCACATTTTCCAGCAAGTGCATTATCCACTGACCAATCTTGAACCTTAAGCAAACATGACATCATGTAAAAAAATTGAACAAATAAGATCATTTTAGCAAAATCTATCATTGAACCAATGAACAAAATGGAAAGCAAATTAACTGGGTAAGTAGACCAAAACATATGAAAGCTAAAACATTTACAACTATATTATCGTTCTTTCCTCCTTTAGAAAGATGTCAAGCAAGTAGGCAGTTGATAATGATCGAATATAAAACTGTCTTTTGTAGGCCATGGGTGGAAGTGAATTGCCTTAAGAGAGTTTTCTTTCATGACCATAAAATCTCACAATTGCCAGTAGATATTGCAAAATGTCAGCCTAGCCCACATTTGTGAAAGCTCTTGAAATGATCAATGCAATATCAAGAGGAAAGCCAAGAGGGTGGAAGAGGGTCATTGCACATTCCTTCTCTGGCAAGCACCCACATCAAAAACCCGTTTATCTGAGCCAGCTGCCCCCACTCTGCTAATGATGCCAATATACAACAAGAGTTGCAGAGGGCTGACAGGGCATGAAAGAAGTCAGTTTATTTGGAATCCCTGAGTCAGTGCTCTGCCTACCTCAACCGTACCCTTAAAACAACCAGAACAAAATCCTCCAGCATGGACCCTGCTCTTGGAATTTACTCTAAAGGCTCAGGAGAGCCCCTTCTGTCTGGCAGGAATATGCAGTTCAAACACAGCCAACCTCATTTCCACTATCTTCCTTCAAAGCTCTGGTGCTTATCACTTGGCACCCTGCCTAGAGATTGCTGTAGCTCATGAGGATATATTAACACAAGATATCAGAACCCACCACACCGAAGACATCTGTTATTTGTCAGCTGCATTTCTCTCGCAAGTTTCTCTTCTGAATGTTAATGACAAATGGCACTTGTGGCTTCAAAACCCAGATCCCTGGTCAATGACCAAAGGTGAACTTTATCATGTTTCTGCACCTAGCCTTCCTCAGTCATCAGTCTGTGAAAACATAGCTTCAACACATGGTGTGCTTGCATGGGCACTCATTCATGTGTATGTGTACCCATGCATGTGTGGGTGTGTCTGTCTGGAGGCTGGAAGTCAACCTTGGGTATCATTCCACAAATGCCATCTACCTTGTTGTTTTCTTTGGTTTCTTTCGGGGTTCATCCATTAACCTAGAGCTTGCTAATTCCACTACACTGGCTATTCAGAAGCTCTCAGAAATCCACCTGTCTCTGACTCCTCGGCACCCTTTATAAAGTCAAGTCACTATGGCTAACTTTTTACATGACTTCTTGGAGATTTCAATCTAGTCATCATGCTTGTTTGGCAGGTACTTTCTGACAGCCATCTCCCCAGATCCATACATGGATTTTTAAGAGCTATTACCACTGTTGAATTTTTCTGCACATTTTTCCAAATAGTAACCAAACCACCCATGTGAGTTCTTATTTAATGTCCTTTCCATGGTCTGCAGTCGCTTTAAATTACAGCTGAAAAGTTCATCAATTGCACTAGAAGAACAAAAATAAAAAAGGAAAAAATGTTTTTGGAGCTACATTACAGTCTAGCCTCCAGAATATTATTCCAGGCTTTATCTTCTCAGCAGAGCTGTGCTCCACTGATGAGAAAGTGATCTTGAAGGACACATTTCCACCCCTTTATAAGAAAAGTAATAGTGAAAATCAGTTACCCTCGAAAAAACAGTTAGAGGGTAGGGTTCTGTTTTAAACTCTACTCATAGCATGGACCTGGTGACTCAGATACTCTTAGAGAAAACTGAGAGAATGAATGATTTACAGAGAACAATATAAAACTGCATGACAAATAACAAAATTGGATCACACCATGCAAATTGCACTCATTGAAACCTACCTGTGCCTATCTCTGTGCTAGGAAAATTAGGCTGGACTGTGAATTCTTCTACACATATAAATTACCCATAATTCTATAATAAATATTACCTTGAAAAATGTTTTGGGTATATTTTAATCCAAAGATAAACTTGAAAGATTACATCCAAATCAGTGTTTCAGTTCAGATATAAACTCTGAATAGGAAAATTAAACTCTTGATCCATAGCAATGTACTTTAACCTATTTTCTAGTAAGTAATACATTAGAAAAAGGGAAATGAGATTTCCATATAAAGAACTGAAGAAGAATCAAGTAAGAATCTGAAAACAATTTTCTAACTTTACTGTTTTATATGTGCTGGATTTTTACAAGTGTTCTGATTATGAGTTTATCCTCTTTTAGTGTAACAAAAGTATTACTAACAATTGAAATTCTAAAGCCTTATAACTTGGTCCTTTAAATATATATGATACATATATTTCTTATATAAAAGAGGCTGGGTATCAGCATGATATCTCTACAAATTAAAGATGCTAGAAGGCAATCCTGCTGACCTGAGTTCAATCACCAGTACTCGCATGGTGGAAGGATAAAACTGAGTTTTGCAAATTGTTCTCAGATCTCCACATATGTGCTCTCTCTCTCTCTCTCTCTCTCTCTCTCTCTCTCTCACACACACACA
>LOJH01011231.1:14382-26677 GCA_001685095.1 Ellobius talpinus
GGAAGGAAGGAAGGAAGGAAGGAAGGAAGGAAGGAAGGAAGGAAGGAAGGGGACCCATCAAGTCAAATTAGTCCTGCCTATATACTTGGATGTGGGAACATCCACTGAATTGCAACCCACCAAGGGCCTCACTGTTAAGGAGGATTGACCCTCCCTCTATTGGATATCAAGTGCCAATAGCCCCACAGCTACAGGTGGGATGTCCTGCCCAACTTCTGTCTCCAAGCTGGGTTTGGTCTGGCTTGAGTTTGTGTATGTCTTATGTGTGTTCTCACAATCGCCGTGAGTTCAAATGTGCAACCGCCCTGTTGTGTCTAGAAGACACTGTTTTCTTGTAGTCATCCACTGTTCCTCTCTCTTACAATCTTCCTTCTCCCTCTCCCACAACAATCCCAGAGCTTTGGGAGGAGGGTACATAATATAGATCTCCCATTTGCAGCTGAGCGTTCCAGTCTGATAGGCTCTGTGCCTGGACCAGCTGCAGGTCTCTGTGTTAATCGCCATTTTGATACCAATTTTTGTGATTGCTTGTAATTTGGTTTTTTTTTTCATTCTCTTTAAGGTGCTGTTGAAGAAAAGTTTTCCATTTATTATAATAAGATCTGTCAATATTTTTCAGTTCACAGTTTTTAATGTTTATTTAAGGCCTAATCTTCATCTAGCTGAGTGTGGTTTGCATGCCTATCATCACAGCACTCAGGAAGCTAAGGCAGGAAAATGGTAAACTCAGGACAAATCCAAGATGCATAGTATGTTCTAGGTCAGCTTGGACTGCACATCAAGATCATGTCTCAAAACAACAAAGCAACAAATAAAAGCCCCTCATATGGTAATTTGTATTTCAAAGTTTTTGGACAGTTAAGTCTCTATATTAGTCTATTTACATTACTGTTACAAAACAGTAAGATGCTTCTTTTTCAAGCAGAGACTAATTATGGAACAGGGCACCAGTGGCAAGAGACAGGGATTGTGTGTGTATGTGTGTGTGTGTGTCAATGTGTGTGAATGTGTGTGTAAAATGTATATGTGTACAATGTATATGCATGTGCACATAGAGAGTACATATCTATATAATGTGTATGTTTGTATCGTGTGTGGTATACCAGTAGTGTATTGTGTATATGTATATTTGTATGCATAGAATCGTATGTGGCGTGTATGTGTCTTTGTGGTTAGTATGTGTATAGTGTGTGTGTATGTGGTATGTATGTGGTGTATATGTAGATAGATAGACACAGATTAGATATAGATATTAAATCCTATGGTCAGTCTCTCTATGAAGTTATCAGTATTCATTCATGGATCACCCTGATGATCTTAGCAGATCCCAATCACTTCCCAAAGTCGCTATCTCTAGACAGCATAGTTTCATTATGTTACCACTCTCTTGATACCTCATTATAGTGATTAAATTTCAATACAGGAACCATTGAGGGACACACTAACCTTATGAAAAATGTAACACAGCCTTTAATCATCTAGAATTGATTTTTTTTACTTTTATTAATTTATTTTTAAATAACTTCAAACATTAAAGAAAATAATGCCAGGGGAAAACAGAGAACTCAAGTCCCCCTGCATTTCCCCAGCTCTTGACATTTTACTGTGTTTTTACCATCCTATTTATGTGCCTGTACTCTGGTTGCTCTTTTCTGAATGCTGTGGACCCATCACTCCAGGAAACCACCACCCAGGGTAGAATCACCACCCCACAAGGGTAGGAGAGGCCTCCTAAGAGAGAGAGATTCCCTCTGCCTCTCTTTTTGAATTAACATTTCCCTTTCACATACAAGACAACGTGTTCTATCAGGATATTTTACAGATGCAATCACCCTTTTCTGTAGTCAGCACACAAATCTCAATCGGAAATCTGTGCTCACTTAACACAGTGTCACCTATGGTCCTCATTCAAGTATTTATTTGTGCCAGCCATATCTTCACTCCTTCTGGTCTAGGGATCACACAAGGGAATAGAAATCACATTTTATCCTTATTTCTCTTCCAGCCAGTGCAGTGTGGAGAGACATTTGCACTGTCACCCACCATGCAGCTGTCAGCATGCAGATGTTCATCTTGTCACACACGGGAGCTGTGCGCAGCCTCACCTTGTGAATCATTCTCGGTGTCCATTCCACAACAATGCCTATTTTTAAGAGGAGCGCATTTGCCTCCAGAATCCAAATGTACGCATTTAAACCGAGTCTCCTCAATCAGTCATATGTTTCAGGCCTAAAGGTTCCACCTAATTTCGGAAAGTTTCATGATCTAAAGTGGAGAAAGTCACCTTATCAAGGAGTAAACACTAGGGTAGAAAAGAGGCCTCCTAACAGGGATTCCCTCTGTCTCTCTTTCTTTTTTAATTAAATATTTTCTTTCACATACAAGATAATGGGTTTTATCGGAACATTTTACAAATGTAATCACTGTCCTTTGCTCATATTCATTCTCCCCACTATTAACATGTCCTGTCCCTATCCATGAACTCACCTTCTTTATTGTACATAGTCCCCCTTTTGCTTTAGTCTCTCTCACACACACACACACACATCTTACATATGAGAGACAATTTGTGGCATGTGTAATTATTCCCTGCCTTTTCCCCTTCCCACATTACAGGGAGTTTTACTGTGACCTCAAATGACATAATACCATATACAAATTCACTTTCCTCCTAGTTTAAATACGGTATAGTTATTTCAATGACAAGAACTAGCAATGGACATTTATATTCATACTTTGATTAAAGGTTCTAGTTGAAGGTTAAAAACAATGACAGGTTGAATTTGAGGGAGATGTATTGCTAGAGCAATCCATTCTAGTACAACATTGGCCTTTTTTCTGGCCTAGAAGACAGAGATGGACTCTCCCACTGGCCCTGGCACCTGCTCTTGCAAACAATTTCAAGGGGATGTGTCTTGAGATGGCAGCTTCTGGGAAGTCCATGCATGACGGATTAGCAGAGGAAGCTGAGAAATCAACTCATAAACTGCTCAGTCAAACTGGAGTGGCACAGCCTGAACTGGGAAAGAAGCCAGATGCTTTGTCTGCCCGTCACTTAATTCTGCGCAGCCACTTTAGGTGTTTTCTGTTCAACCTGCAGACCCAAACAGCAACAAGGACTTTTTTTTCTTCCTGAACTGTGCTTTTTTTTTGTCTAACTTTTAGAGCAAACATTTATTTGAAGAAAAAGAGTTCTGCCTCTGCTGAGCCATAACAGGAATTCTTGCATGGACCTTATCTTAAGCTTTGGCTTTAAGTGCATTCCCACTTCCAGGCATGTCCCTGCTATTCTAGAAACGCTCTGGTTCACAAGAAGTCAAAGTTGAAGATCCTTTGGAGATCAAATCATAGACATATCCCCTTTGTTTTCAGACTGGGAATATGCAACACAGAACCTTCTAGGGGCAACCAATGTCACTTGAAGGCCAGGGCTATACCTACCCTCCTACAGGGCCACCTTTCATGTTAAATATGACATGGATAGGCTTTTCACATTAATAAAAGAGGAAATGTCCTCCAATCCAGGCCCAACTGTGATCTCAGTCACCCTTGGGCATGCATTTCCATCTTGGCTTTTGTTATCTGTCAATTAAGGAAGTAGGGAAAAACAAAGCCTGCCTGGGCCTAGACTGCAGAAAGACCTGCATGATTTAAAAGGTTAGAAATTTCAAAAACAAAACCATCGTTAGCATCTGCTTTCAATTATTCATCCCCCGGATTATTTCTGGAGAGTACCTCTGCCAGCCCCTCACTTCACTTTAGCGGAGGGGGCCAGTGTCAAGGAAAAAGGGCCAACAGGAGACCCAGAGGTGGCTAGGGCACAGTGGGTGCCGAATCTACTCACGCGCGCGCGGGATTGCCCTCGCGCACCCCTTCACTCAGCTTCAGTCTGTCAGTTGTCAATTCACCCTCCTCACTCAAACCCTAAAGCATCAAGTTCCGAGTGAGAAAGTATGTACTGAGTAGGATCCCAGGGCACCCACAGAAAATGTTCTAGAAGGTCCCGAGGAGTGAGCAGGAAGAGGGCAAGGACGTTGAGGGCACGAAATGTAAATCCACCAGGTTCCCGGACTATGAAACTATGGAGCGGAGTGGGGAAGACTCGGCTCAGAGCCACGGACGGGGGTGGAAGAGGGGGAAGCCTGGCAGCCCTACGCGTGGAACCCTGAAGGGACTGGAGGATACGGGGGCGGGCTTCCAACCTTGAGGTCCCGCCCCTGGCCGGCCCCTTCTCTACCATTGGAGGGCATCGAGGGAGGGTCCGAGGAACGCCCCCCTCTCGCCACCCGTTCTCTCCCGCCTCCATCCCGCCCACCTTTTCTGCTTTTCTGGGTACCTCTGAACACTAGAATAGGAAACCCCCGGAGCTGCCACTGGGACCCTGAACACCGGGAAAGTGCGCCCCCGCCGCCCCGCCCACTACAGATGACATCACCGGGGGCGGAACACGTGGCTCCGCCCTCAGAGTTCAGAGGACCTCCTTAGGGGTCTGTGGTTCTGCAGGGCTGCCGGCCCGAATCCCCTAGGTGCGAGCTCTTCTGGTTACACCGCACGGCAGTCAGGACCCCCGCAGTCCTCCTCTGTCCATCCACAGCCAGTCACCTGACTCCAAATTTTGCATCTTTCTCTCCCCCTCTCAGTCTGTGTGTCCAGATAGATGGCTGTGTGGGCTCCCAGTGACGGGATCTCGAGAAGCTACTACAAGGGACGCCCCATCTCCCTAATCCCTTTGCATTTCTGTTACCAACTTGATAGCCTCACGCCGCCGTCGCCCAGCTGTCTTGCAAAATATGAAGATTCTTTTATTTTCTCCTAATTTTCTTTTATATCTTCATCTTCATCTTTTATCAAGTAATAAAGTTCGCCAGTGCGGCCTTCAACATTTGATTAAAGACGCTAGAATTCAGACTGGGAAAGAGGGTATGGTGCACTGCAGAAAAAAAGAGAAAACCAAAACTTAATTGCGTTTAGGAAGTAGATCTAGTTATTTTTCCATCTTACACGACCCACTACAGGACCTTGCACAAACGCAGCTGAAGAGATATTTCATTGCTGCACAGTAGGTGCTGGATCATCAAAAAAAAACGCAAGTGTGTATGGGTCCGGGTGTGCGTGTGTGTACGTGATGGACGTGGGTGCGTGTGTGTAAACATGCGAGTGTGGCCCAACAAATGACCCCAGGGAGCCCCCAGAAAACAGCCTGGACACCGGAGCGTGCATTGGAAATTTCCTAAAGCTCTAAGAATTTGTAAATCACAGGAATCCGAAAATCGTTTTAGCCAAGCCTCATTGCCTGGTACCTCCTAGCCCCACCCACCAAAATAGGTGTCTCTGCGTCTGGTGTAGCGGCCCCCGCGGGTGGGTGAGAGTTGCCAGTGGTGAAATTCACAAGAGGGCACGCGGAGTCTATTTCTGGGGCCCCATGTGTGCAGAATGAATCCCCGGGGCCTGGGCGTGCGCGCGCTCTGGAGCGGTGTGTGAGGGCTGGCTCGGGGCGCTCGGCTCTGCTCCCAGTCGTGCGCGCGTGTGTGAGTGTGTGCGGGTGCTGGGTGCTGGGGGCCGGGTTGTGTGCTCACGCACTCCAGGCTGCGCCTAGAGCTCAGCCGCGGGGCTGGAAAAAAAGAGTAGGCAAGTGCGGGGTCTGCAGGCCGCGGGAGGGGGGCGGCGATTCGGCTCAGATGAGTCCCCCCCTCCGCCCCGGGCCAGAAGCACCTCAAACCTCGCTGCAGGGTTGGAAGTGTCTGGGTTCATTGTGGCGCCAAATGGAGTGGGCGCGCCAGGACTCCCCGGCTCCGGGCGGGGAGAGGAGAGGGAGCCCCGATTCTGCGCAGGGAGGGGGCGGGGCTGGGGCCCCTAGAACGAGGAGGCGGGGGTAGCTACCGGTATGGGCAGCGGTCACCCCAGAGAGGCGAGATTTCGTTGAGATTGCACATTAATTGGAGATATCTTATTAATTCCAGAGTCTTATGACTATAAATGGCGATTCTCTACCAAGGTGTCTATATTAAAAAAAAATCAATCCGTGTCATTCCCCCACGTCAGGCCTGCTCGTGGGCGTGAGGCTGTACTTCCTCCGCCCCCTCCTAATGGAGTGAACCATTCCCAGCTCTACCCCCCCCACAAGCCTCTCACTCTCTCGCTCTCTTTCTGTCTCTTCCTCGCTCCCTCTCTTTCTCTCCTCCCTCTGCCTTCCCAGTGCATAAAATCTCTATCGCTCCCGGAACTTGTTGGCAATGCCTATTTTTCAGCTTTCCCCCGCGTTCTCTAAACTAACTATTTAAAGGTCTGCGGTCGCAAATGGTTTGACTAAACGTAGGATGGGACTTAAGTTGAACGGCAGATATATTTCACTGATCCTCGCGGTGCAAATAGGTAAGTGGCCGCCCTATCCGGCATGGTAGGCGACCGGAGATTGCCAGCCCCGGAGGCGCCTAAGGGGACTTGCTGGCCGGCGTCTGCCGCTGGACGCAGAAAACCCTGCAGAAACCCAGGGTCGGGGTATTAGCTGTTTGGGACTTAGGAGTCCTGGTTTGGTTTTGCTAAAGTAAGGGACTTGAAGTGTGTGTGGCAGACTATTTTCCAAAGGGGTTTTCTCCTTGCTTTCCAAAGCGCAGATCCATTTTTGCTACCCTCTCCCGGGTTAAAGCAGGGTCGGAGCGCTCTTAGCGTGTGGCCCCCGATATACTGTAAGGTACTCTTCTGAGGGGTCGAAAGGTGAATGCAGAAATAAGATGGCTAGGCAGCTAGATCTGAAAAGTTTATGTGCAGAAAGCAAAGATATTCCAAGGCTGCCCTCAAACTGCAGCATTTAGAACTTTGTCCTTCCTCCGCCCCTCCCCCCATCCTAGCTGCAGCGATTGCTCCGGGCACTGCAGACTCCGACGAGGAGGATAAATCAGACAAATACGCACCGATATACTTTTTCAGGGTCATGTGTGTCTGTGACTTTATATACTAGCGTCTCTAGTATTTCTATGCAGAAAAGGGTTTTACATGTTTACAATATGTAGGTTCGTGTGTTTGTTATTTTTGTTTGCGGCGGTTTATGGAAGGACTGATTTAGTCCCCCATTTTATGTTAAGGAATGTTGAGTCTCAGTTACACTGTAATAAAGCTTTTTTAAAGTTCATAATTCTCCAACCAAAATGCAAATGTTATAAGTGCTAGAAGATCCGCTTGTCTGATGTCGGATGGGAACATTAATTAATGCAGCCGAAAAGTGAAAGTAAAGCAGCTTATTAATAGAATGGACAAGAGAAAAATAGAAACTCTCCAATGGGTTTTCTGGAGATGGAAGGAACTGCTATCATGTCAGGCTGTAGAATTCTTTATAGACAAATCTTGCAGTAGCTCAGGGGTGCGTTAGGGAATCTGTGTGGGACAAGAGAAAGAATGCTTAATGGCTTTTCTTCGTAAGAAATGTAGAAGACTCGGGGTTCCCAGAACATTAAAATTGATTCTTCCCATGGGGTCTATATGCATTTGACATGATTTTGAAATTCTGATTTTAGAGGATTTTTTGTCATTTTGCAGAAACTGGGATTTTGCATAGCAAGGACCATGCACGGGGATGTTGGCTTTTCCTTTAATTTTAGGAAATGACTTAATGCTTTGCATCTGGTGGTTTTGCGCCTCTGACATTAGTTCAAAGAGCTACAACAATCCTAGGACACAGATCCCAAGGGCAGCAAATTCTTAAAGTGTTGGAAATAAGTGACTGTGGCATTTTGCAGTTAGCCTGCAAACGTTTATAGATCAGGAAAC
Source organism: Ellobius talpinus (assembly GCA_001685095.1). Lineage (NCBI taxonomy): Eukaryota > Metazoa > Chordata > Mammalia > Rodentia > Cricetidae > Ellobius > Ellobius talpinus. Next base: position 22,147 of record LOJH01011231.1, read on the forward strand.
AGCGACAGTTTTAAGACGGGGTTTTTCACCTGGACGACGTCCGGGGGCTCTGTTTTCCTTGTGGGTCAGAATAGAAAATAATGAAGCAGTGATTGTAGAAGGGATGCATTTGATTAACCTCAGCCTGAAAATGATCAAAATATTGGCAGTGGGATTAAAATGTATATGTTCCCAAATGTCTACTCTTTTTTTTACATCAGAGTCTTTATTAATTCATGGATGGAAGCTGTCCCAAATCACTGACATTTGGCAAGAAAAGTGGGGGGTGGGGAGGGGCGGGGAAGTAGAAGATGGTGAACGAATGAAGAGGCGCCGGGAGGAAGTTTGGAATGAATGAAAGAGGTCCAGCGAATGAATGAGCAATTGAATACCGCACTGGATAGGGATGTTAGAGAGAACAGAGGAGCTGGGGTCGACTGCCTGGGGGTGACAGAAACCGGGTGCAGAAAGAACTGAGAACTCCGCTTGCGCAGAGACTTGCGCCTGCAACCTCTGTCCCGCGCTTTGCTTCCGGCTTTCCAGTGAAAGCTAGATCTCTAGAAGCCACAATTGCGGAACACAGAAATGTTCCTGAATTCGTATTTTACACACGCTCACACACATGCGCGCTGAGGGATCTACCCCAGCAATGCCTGGGAAAACAAGGTGACAGGAGCGTTTCCTGCCCCCAGAAAGCCCCAATAGTCCTTTGTAAATCGTTATGACATCTTTTCGGACACCGAATTTTGGGGCTTGAGAGGCTAGGTTGCATTTTGTTTCCTTACCGCAAAGGCATGTTTGTAACAAGCACTGTAGAGGAAGCTGTGTAGGGTTTCTTTCAGCGTGACTGAGCTACATTAGAACAAAGATTTATTTATTCATAAGAAGCGATGTCAGTGTTTAAAATTTTGCTTTTATTATAGTGCCGAGGGTTTTAAAAATAGGTGTGAAGAAAGCTAGGTTTATGAAAGGTTATGTGTCTGCCCCGGCCAAGGTGGAAGTTAACCTCCGTCCCTTCCGCAGCGCTTCCCGTTCCGGATTAGAAAGCTCTAGTCCCGCCTAGCTCTTCCTGCGGCAATCTGCCGACGCACAGCTCCCGGAGGCTGCGTCTGGTTGGGTCACCTTCCCCCGGGTCTGCAGTAGCCTGGCGTTCAGAGACAGGTGGCTGCGTGAGACTGAGGGGGTGCTGAGTGTTCCACCCATCCGGGAGGCTTTCAACGGGGATGGCGACAAAAGAGGCCTGTACCCAAATCCCCTAGAGCCTAAGGCCCATTTCCCTTCTAGGATTCACCCTTCCCCGCCCCTACAGCGGAAATGTGATACTCTCTCTAGCCTTTCGGGTACCCCAGGTATTTGGCCCGCTGTTTTGTTGGGGGCCGAGCCCCCAACCCGGTCGTTTGCCACCGGGTGGGAAGAAATGGCTATTGGCCTGCGCTACGCAGCCTGGAAGCTTAGTAGCTCTCAAATTCAGTGCTTCATATTTGGTTGACTTGAGTCTGGGAGCTAGGACCCTAGAGTGTCCTGGAATTTTCCCTTCTCTTTCCTTCTGCCTCTGGCCCAGCTTCTACCTACTTCAACTCCCCTGCCCCCACTAGAAGCCAGAGCCCTAGGCGGCAGCCTACCCGGCGCCTTGCAAGCTGCCTGCAACCTTGAGAGGAAAGATCTGCTGCTCTCCTGAGTGTTTCCAGGGACTTTAAAGGGGAGTGTGAGGTGAGAGATGCAGAGGAAAGGGAAAGAAGCCACACACGCGCGCACACCAGGCTCCTGGCATTGACTGTGGTCACTGGTACAAATATATCTGTTGCACACACACACACCAGCTACTGAGACCAATACTTACCCCATTAGAGCCCTGGACATTTAAACTGCCCCGCTTTAGAGCGGCAGGAAGCTGTACACACCTAAGGGTCTCACAAACAACAGACTTAATGTTGGGCAATCGGTTTTGAAATAAAAACACCCCGTCCCCGTGGCTGTTGCGATCTTCCAAAGACTTTATTCATTCATTCATTAAGCAATATTTGCTGAATGCCTGACAAAGACCCAGGCGTCTGATGGTTACCCTGGGGGTGTGGCTCTTGGTTTAGCAGCGCAACCCCGGACTCCACACCTCTCCGGCCGTTTTTTTGTTTGTTTTGTTTTGGGGTTTTTTTGGGTTTTTTTTTGTCCCCCAGCACTCTGCTTCTCAGACTCCCTCTGTCCCCACAAAAATGGAAAATTGCACCGCGAGACGTGACAGGGTTTTGGTGGAGGAAGTGTTGAGAGACAAGGAGGGAGTGAGGAAAAAAGTAATAAAGGAGATGAGGGAGGTGAGAAGAGGGGGCGATGAAAACAGAAAAAGAAATAGAGCTCAGTTAGGAGCGAGCTGGAGAAAATAAATGGACTCACCTCCCCGCCACCCATCTGTACCCACCCACGCTCGGATCCCTCCATCTGCACCAGAGGTGGGCCCGATGCAAATAGGTCATTCCGGGGCCACAGCGCTGGATTTTAAAAGAGACCACCCCAAGGGGCCACAGGGTCAGTAACGGGGCAGGGTGGTGGCGGTGCTGACTGGTGTCCCTCCTCCCCACAGCTTACCTGGTGCAGGCCGTGAGAGCAGCGGGCAAGTGCGATGCGGTCTTTAAGGGCTTTTCAGACTGTTTGCTCAAACTGGGCGACAGCATGGCCAACTACCCGCAAGGCCTGGACGACAAGACGAACATCAAGACGGTGTGCACGTAAGTGTCCTCTCTGACCCGGGGTTTCCCTTTTGGGGGCGCTGCTGAGGTCAGAGTTCCATGCTACTTCCCACCCCTATTCACTGCCCTACCCCCTCCCCTCCTGTGCTCAGCGTTCTACTAGTGAAATCTGTGCCTTTCTGCCTTCTGACCAAGGCTGCTGACAGGCCCTCTGGCCCTGAGGCCCTAGTCTCTGGCTTAGAATTTGCACTGTTTAAGGGAACTCCATGGCCTGAGGTCTGCTAGGGAAGAGAATTCTCCCAATAGCCTAAGCTTTCCAGTTTTATGGGCCTGCACCCAACAGGCATGGACCCAGGGCTAGTGACAGAGTGTCATTTTAGCGATTTCTCATTCAACAAAAAATCTCTACTTTGAGGTAATCTCCAATCTTCCTTCTTCTGAACAGTTGACTCTGGTTTAAGAAAAGTTGGTGGTAATACAGATTTAACTAAAAGAGAAGCCCCCCCTCCAAAGCACACCAAGAAAATGCAAGTGAAGGAAAGGACCACGGGTCTCCCTGTTTCCTAGAGAAAGCCTGAAATAATATTGTGTGTCAATGACTTTGGGGTTTGGCAGGTCTTGCTAAGTTTGTAGTCCTATCCCAGGTTTGGGGTAAGCCACCCTCCTTGCTACCTTTCCCTTTTTCACATCTATATGATCTCCCCAGACCTCCCCAGACGGGGCAGCTGCAGGTCCAGGGGGAAAGAGGCCTTCATTGCCAGCTTCAGTGCTTGACTAGAAAGACCGCATCTGGAGTAAAGGGGCATCCGACAGAGCCCTTCTGCGTGGACCTCCACATCTTAGCTGCTACAGGTCTCAGAAATACCTTCATCTTTGTATTCCACCACCCCACAAAATGGCCTTGCAATAAAGCTAAGGCAAGAAGCAGTCTTTGTTCCCAGAGGTTGACGTGCCCATTTCCCATAGCATGTGTGTGGTTCTTCTCATCCTAAATAGGGGAGAGTTGCATTTATTTAAGCAATGACCAAATTAGGGGAGGTAGTCTATCTTGCTATAAACCTTCTAAGTACCTCAGCACTCACTAGGAACTCCAACAAGAAAGTGGCTGGTAGCCCTCCATCATAATATGGGAAAAAAGTATTTAATTCCAAACATTGATTAAAAAATGAATCCGAAAAGTAGGACAGGTTCACATACTCCAGAACCTCCAGCATTTGCTAAAACATGGTATATTCCTAGTCACTTTAAATTTTTTTTTTTAGCAGGACTAAGGTCCTGGAAAACATGGACAAGAGAAGGGTTGTCCCTGAGGTTGCAGGCAGCTGGATCCAGTACCCACTGTTTATAGTGCCCATTGCTCAGCAAGTGGGTGAAGCCCATCTCTCCCAGCCCCAGGTGAATGCTCTTCTCCACACCCCACATCTCAGAAGTGCTCTGTCCCTATGTGGGATTCCCCCCCAAAAAAGTAGCAATTTATTACAAATTGTGGAACCTGAAAGTCCTGTGTTCAGGTCCCTAGAAGGGACAAGGTCCGCAGAAGGCAGTCGAAGTTCCAGTAACTCCAACAAGAATTTATAACTCGCTATCAGCCAGAAGCCAGGTTTGAAGTGGAAGCAAAGGTTAAACTTGACTTCAACAAGCTTACAGTCCCCGACGCGCGAACAAAAAGGAAAGAGCTGAGAAAAATGCAGCCACACTGCTAAGGGTGGTTGCTGACCCGGTGAGCTCAGGATCTGGGCGCAGTGGGAGCCAAACGCGTAAATCGACCCACCTCCGAAAGGAGACAGAGCCTTAGAAATCGATCGCGGCTTGAGATTATATTTAGTTTCGGAATCTATTTTGGATTTCCAGAAGAAAAGGGAACAATTGAG
>LOJH01011232.1:7431-17821 GCA_001685095.1 Ellobius talpinus
GTAGACCAGGCTGGCCTCAAACTCACAGAGATTCACCTGCCTCTGCCTCCTGATTGCTGGGATTAAAGACGTGCGCCACCACCGCCTGGCAGTATTTTTTGAAAATTTTTAAAAATAACTTTTGAAAATTAATATAAATAATGGCATGAACATTGTAAATGCTGTCAGACAATGTAATGATAAAAGAAAGCTAAATTGTCTGGAATCTTGCTCTCTGACATAGACTTTGCTAACAGCAGTGCTAGGGCTGCCCCTTTCACTAGTTACTAATGGGTCAGGTTGGGTACCACATGCTTTTAGTTCCAGCATTAGGAGGCAGACAGAGGCCAGCTCAATCTGCATAGTGAGAACCTGTCTCAAAAAAAAACCCTTCTTTATTGATCAGGGAGGGGCTTATGAAATCCCACCCCTATTTGAGGAGTGATTGGCAGTTGCTGACTTCTAGGGGAAGGAGAGTTAAGTTTTCTTCAAGGATGCAGGCATCCTCTTGATCTTGTCAGACTTTTTCCCATGTCTCTTTGCAAAAAATAAAATAATGTTCTTTTGAGTTTGGAGTGAATCTGTGCCTGTGTAACTTTCTAGGCTATTTTTTTGGCCACTGAGCCAGTGGGGGGTGTGGCGGGCATGGGCACAAAGCCCTTGAATCTGTGATACCTGTGTTCCCAGGCAAGGAGCAGAGCGACCTTGGGACCTAGTCAGGGTGCTTTAGACAGTGGTGTCACTCCAGGGTCATCGTCCAGAGCCAGTCTTTGTCACCTTCCTCATTTCCTAAGATCAAGTTGCAAGGGATGTATGTTATGAATACAGATTTTATTTTGGTTCTGACTCTGTTTTGGCATCCCAGGGAGGAAAGGGGAGTGGGACTGGGAGGAACCAGTACTTAGCATCTGATAAATGCTAACAGTTTTACATAATTTCATTTATTCCTTATGACATCAATGTGAGTCATTATCATCCTCTTACTATGATTGAGAGACCAGGGCTTAGGAAGCTAGGAGCTTGGGGTGTCACCAAGAGTACTTGCAACACTGAGCCATCTGCCTCCAGAGCCCAGGCTTTGGTTTATGAAGGGGATAGAGAAGATGGTCTATCTTTGCTTGGACTGTTTTCACAGGAGATCTGACTACTGAGCCTGACCTGCTTGGAGGGTTGGTGCTGTTTGGCATGCAAAAGGCTGCAGGCTTTCGTGGCTACATCCCATACACATTGTATTTCCTATTTGTCTGGTACAGTGCTCTGGCAAATGCAACTTACAGAAGGGTTTATTTGGCCCACAGTTCCAAGGGTACAGTCCATCATGATGGGGAAGTCATGGCAGCAGGGGCTGGGTCACACAGTTGGTCACACGGCACCTGTAGTTGGGACGAAGAGGAGGGGGAGATGAATGCTGGTGTCCAGCTCGCTTTTTTCTATGCTGTCTGGGGCCACACAGCCCATGGAATGATGCTGCCCACATTCAGGGTAGATCTTCTACCTCCACTGACAGAATCCAGATATTCCATTACAGGCATGCCCGCTAGGTGATTCTAGATCCCGTTAGGCTGACACTCAGCATTAACCACTGGGGAGTTTGAAGTCTGTCTGCCGTGGAGTTTTGGTAAAAGAGAAACACACATCTTCAATAAAAACACATACTTTTCACTGTGTTAAGAGTACAGGGGACGGAAAACAGAAGTTGTGAAATCCAGAACAATCTAAGGAAGGTGAGTGAGGGGTCAATTCAGGAAGGCTTTGGCAGTTCTTGAGCTGAAATTGGAAGGCAGAGAGGCCTGAAGCAGCGTGGAGCGTGTAGGACTTCATTCGTCATGGTTCATGACAGCCATAATCAGGAGGGGGCAAAGGGCAGAGGAAAGAGCTCAGAAGTGTGCCCAGTCAGAATGAAAATGGGGCCGCCCCTTTCCCGCTCAGCCAGACTTTGGCGTTTGGCAGTTTTAGTTGCCTCTAGTCACATCTGTTCAGAAATGATGACGTGGTAAACGCGGGCAAGGAAATTTTCTGCAGTCACAGCAGCTTAGAGGACCCACGGTAGGATTCTGAGAATCAGCTGCGCATGAGAGAAAAAGCCACCTCTTGGCTTCTGAGCAGAGAACAGCCTGGGTGGGAGACGAGCCTGCAGCAATGAGAAGTCATTCGGAAAGTTTAGGTTTTACAGCACTCAGAATATGGTGATGAAATCTTACACTGTCCTGCCCAATTGAACCATCTCTTCGTCCAGGGTATCCAGGCTGTACACCTGCCCATTACTTCCCTAATCTATTTCAGTTATCAGATGCATAGTCTTCATACTGAGGAGCTTGCCGTAAGTCACTCTTGCTGCTTAATAATGGGTAGGGCAGGATAGTGCATCCATTTAGTTCTAATATACAGGAGGCAGAGGCCAGCCTAGTCTGCATAGTAGGTCCTAGGCTGGCTGAGGCTACACAGTGAGACTCTTCTCAAAAATAATAAATAAATTAAATAAGCATATAAATAAATAAATAAAATGGAGGGAGGGTTGGATGAGGGGTTGAAGTCCCACCCCTATCTGAAATGTGATTGGCAGCTAATGGTTGCTAGAAGAGGGAAAATTTCTCTTCCGGGATGCGAGCACTATCCATGTTCCAGTGGGTGTTCCCAGCCCCAGGCACATACAGGCAGCACTAAGTAGACACAGGAGGTTATTAAATTATAAAGAAAGAAAGCACATGAAGTTGGGAGAAGTGGTGGCAGAAATACATAAGGAATGGGAGGGAATGGGGGATGGATTTGATCAAAACAAACTGTATACATGTATGAATATTGAATAAAATCATTTTAAAAGCAATAGGCCTGCTGAGTGAAGAAACTTTTCCTGGGGAGACACCACACACAGATCTGCTCACCCCGATAGGGAGCGCATGACGGATCAAAGTACAGATACTACCAAAGTCCAACTTGGTGAACTATGAGTTTTATTGGGAGCAGAAATGACTCAAAGACAGCTGTATCACCAAAGCCCACTGCAGCATGGGTGACAGTTCATAGCCTGGGAACCTGTTGCACACTGCTCAGTCTTCAGGCCACTCAGCAGGTTGGAGAGTATCTGTTCTAAGTGACTCTTGGTTGGTCTAAACCAGAGGTTCTCAACTTTCCTAATGCTGTGACCCTTTAACACAATTTCTCACGTTGTAATGATCCCCAAACAGTAAAATCATTTTCGCTGCTACTTCATAACTTTAATTTTGCTTCTGTTATGAATCATAATGTAATGTCTGATATTTACAGTGATCTTAGGCCAACCCCTGTGAAAGGGTCATTTGACCCCCAAGGAGGTCTCGACCCACAGGTTGAGAACCACTGGTCTACAGCTTTTCCAGGCAGCTCAGCCAGTTTCTGCCTCTTCCAGGCATCCGGTCTGGTCCCAGAGTCTCTTGTCTTGTCTTAGGGTCTTCTTTACAGCTTGATTTGTCTCAGGGGATTCTCAGCATTTATCACTTATTCTTGCCAGGAGGGGCCTAGTGAATCTGGTGAGTTTCAGGGACTTCCTGGAGCTATTTATGGTTGTTTCTCTTCCTATGTAAGGAGCTTCCCTGCAGGATGGGATGTTCCAGTCTTGGAGGAAAATGTTATATAACACTCCACCCCTTCCTCTGGTTCCTAATGTTCTATGTGTCCCTCTCTTCTGCAGTGATCTCTGGGGGAGGGGTAGTGGGATAGATGTTCACTTACGACAAGAAATAGGCCACCATGTCAAAGTAACAGTCCCTTGTTCCCAGAAGCTCCACTAGTGGTTATGACTTAAGGCTGGTAACAGTGATCTATGGGTATGAACTCACATGTTTAGAAGGCAGTTTGACAGGCATGTTACACCCATCTAGAAAAACTATAGAAATTGCTTCCTTATTGGGATCTATGTATGACCTCCAAGCCAAAAGTTCTGGCTCACAAACCAGGCTTGAACTCCCTCTTATGGAACAGGCGCTAAATAAAATTGGAAGACTGTGGGTGTTACCCAAGATAGCTGGGCCACCATTGCCCAAGCAGGCATGTCCTTGCCTTGCATGTTGGTGTTTTAACAAGCAGGGGCCATAACCAAACAGGAATGTTGATAGCAGTTCTCCACCAGAAGCCTGTCTGGCCTCTCCCTGCTAGTGTAAGCAATAGAAATTGAGAGTCCCTCTCAGACTAGTAAAGTTTCAAAGAAGACTCTGAGACCAGATCAGCTGCCTGGAAGAAAGAGGTTTAGACCAACTGAGGCACCTGGAAAGGACACTCTCCAACCTGGTTGAGCTCCCCGCAGGCTGCGGAGTGCACCCCCAGGCCCCAGCTTTGTGAACTGTCACCCATGCTTAGGTGGGCTTTTGAGTCATTTCTGCTCCTGTGAGTAATCCCTCACCCATGTTCCTGTAAGTAACCTCACTAAAGCCCATGATTCATCAAGTTGGACTTTGGTGGTATCCATGAAAGGAAAAGTATTAGTTCACGACCCCAGAGACCAAGTTCTCAGTACAAAGGAGATTTGCCCAAGAAGGACAGAAGGCAGGGAACATTGGATAAAGACAGGAGATAGGGCAAGAGGGAGAAGGGGAAGGGAACAAGGGGAAGGGTATTTGTCCAAGAGGACAAGAATTGCCTCTGGATAGAGAGTAGATAGATGTGACCCATAGGAAAATGACAATTTATAATGGTAAACAGGGAAACCCTGTGTTAGGAGGAGGTGTTTAATTTGAATTGAGTATGTTGGTAAACAGGGAAACCCTGTTTTAGGAGGAGGTGTTTAATTTGAATTGAGTATGTTAATTATATGAGTCAAAGGGGGCTTTTGATTGCTTGACTTCCAATATGTTGATAGCTGGACCTTGGTAGTCAGTCTCAGGAGGAAGAAGTGGCCAAATAGGGGAATAGACCTTGGTGGTTAACTTTAGAAAAGTAATCTAATGATTTTTTTAAAAGTTTTGTTTGTTTGTTTGTTTGTTTTTACAAGGCAGAGGGAATGGGGAAGAAGGGCAAGGCCTGCCGGATCCTGAGCTTGCTGTGTTTGGGTTCACCAGAGTCCCTTCAATCCCTACTTTGGTCTGTCATGTCCCTGTCTGGAGTGAGATGTATGTGTTTTGTCTCCCCACACATTTTGTCAAAAAAACAAGGCCCCAAAGTTAAAAGTAGCGAGGCTGGAAGTGTAAATGTGCCAAGGACACAGAATGCGGCAGTACAATACAACCATGGGAATGCAGTGATTAGGAAAAGTGTAGACTATATAGGCTTTGATACTCTTGCAATGTTGAGCATCTATGAGAATGTTGGAGGGAATTTCACATGGGTGAGCAGATACTGCTGAAGCTCCAAAAGCTTAGAAGAGCACTGTAGAATTCTTTGAGAGTCAGTTCCCTATGAGAAAAGACCACTTTTTGACTTCTGAGGAGGTGGAGATGAGCCTACAGCTTTGGAGACGGGACTATAAGCTGACAGACAGCTGCATGGAGGCGGGAGGAATGGACTTGAGGGGATGAGACACGAGCCAGATCAGGAGGAATGGTCCACACTGAAATGGGGGTTGGAGCCAGAGGGAGTAAGAGAACAAAGAAGTAGAGATGATGCCTGCTGTGGAGTGGAAGGAAACAGAGCAGCTGGGGACCAAGGAACGATACTGCAAAGGAGAGAGGGCCTCTTGACAGATGAGCAGGAGGAGCCCATGAGTTAAATAGCTGGCTTCCTTTGGTTGTAAGTATAGAATTTGAAGGCTCTGCCCCAGTTCCTCCTGCCCTTCCTTTTGTTCTCTTTCTGCATCCCCGATCCTTGTACTTGAACCTGCCTGCCTTGCCATGTCCCACAGCTATCCCAGGGCCCATGGTAGGGTCCATTTGATATTCTTCCCACTTTATAAATAAGGATACTGAGGCAGAACTGTCGAACCTGTTTCATAGTCACAGCGAGAGGTGGATGGAGAGATTGTCTGGTCATAGGAAGAAGGAAACAAAGAGGGCACCGTCAACTCATCCTAGTTTGTCAGAGCTGGGCTGGCAATGCCAGGATGCCCTCCCATCCTTGATAGAGTACTGCTCACCACCTAGATTGAGTGGGGAGAAGATGCCATCCAGTCATCCTGATGTCCTGGGACTGCTCTTAGCTAATGTCCCCATCCCACAGGGGCTGCTGTGCCATGGCTCCCAGCCCCTCTGTCTCAGAGGACACATTTGCCAGATTATACCTGTGTCACCCTTGACTTTGCCTGAGAGCTGACAGATGTTTGTCCTTCTGGAGTCATTTGCTGTCCAGGATGTGAATTCTCTGTCCTCTGTGAAGAGTCTTGTACAGACCCAGCACTCAGCATACAGTGGAACACCCTGCGCCCCATAAATACCTACCCAGTGGCCCTAACTTTTATGTGGCCAATTACTTTATGTGGGTAATTACTTTCTCCTGACCTATTCAACAGCATGGCTATAGCTGCGTGGACGCACTCATGCACACTCACACACACACACACCTACACACACATCTCTGCTGACACTCCTTGCAGCTTCATCCAATTTTATTTAGAAAATCCAATAACTTCTCTAATCTCCCGAAGCCTGTGCCCTCCAGGGGAGGGGAGGAGGAGGGAAGGTTCCAGTGCTCAAGGCGGCTTTGATGTCACACATTTGCATCTGGGGATGAAGCTCTGGTCCTCTCTCGCTCTGCAAAACCATGGGGATGACGGGCAGATGTTTTTCTAATAATGAGAAGATGTGCAGGCGCCAACACACGAGGGTAGTTTCCAGTCTGTAAGTTAATTAGCAAGCTGGGGAGCCCAGATAAATAAAGTTTTCTATTTCCCCTCCTGCAGCCTAAAATATCAGATCTGGAGGTTCCCTCCCTGCCTTCTCCTCTTCTCTGGGCATAAGGACTTGAGGGGAAGCTTTTACATGCCTAGTAATTTGTGTGAGGGGGAACTGCTTCCCACACAGCCTATGTTCTGGATGACACATTGGCTTTTGGACATGGAGTCCGTTCTTAGCAACTCACTGGCTGATTCTTGCTCCCCCCTTGCAGGATTGCTGGAAGGTTATAGGCGATCTGAGAGTACCAGTGGCAGAGGAACTTGGTGGATGAAGATCCCCACCCCACCCCTACACCCAGCTGTGATGCAGAAAAAGGAAATACCAAGAACAAATCAGTCAGCAGCACTGTTTTACCATTGTACAGATGGAAAATCAAGGCCTAGACAAGTTAAGCGCCTATAGCTGTTATACTATTACATAGGGAAATGGATTTAAAGTGGGGGTTTGTCTAACAGCAGGCAGGTCCAGCGTCTTTATCACTGAATGTATTTTACGGTTTAAGAAGAGCCAAAAAAACAAAAGAAAACAAAAAAAAACAAAGTTGGGGGAGGAAAAGGTTTATTTGATTTACAAGTCAGCATTGCTGTTCATCATTGAAGGAAATCAGGACAGGAACTCAAACTGGGCAGGATCCTGGAGGCAGGGGCTGATACAGAGACCATGGAGAGGTGCTGCTTACTGTCCTGCTCTCCATGGCTTGCTCAGCCTGCTTTCTTTCACCTAGAACCCAGGACCACCTTCCCAGGGATGGCACCACCCACCATGGGCTGGGCCCTCCCCTATCAATTACTAATGGGCTGGGCCCTCCCCTATCAATTACTAATTAAGAAAATGCCTGAAGGCTTGTATACAGCCTGATCTGATGGAGGCGGTTCCTCAACTGAGCCTCCCTCCACGCTGATGGCTCTAGCTTGTATCAAGTTGACATAAAACCAGCCAAGACAGTGACAAAAGCCAGCCTTCCAACTCTGGGTTCCCCGTTTGTCCTCTCTGTGGTTCATTAGCTGTCTCCTCCCCACTCCTTTCAATGTTTCCGATTTTACCCTATCAATCAATCTTGGTTCTTGTGTTAGTGGTGGTATTGTTCTGAGAAATAACACAAATCGGCTCAGCTAGTAGTGTTTGTCAGCAGGTAGCATAATTTTTCCCCGGATTTCAGAGAAAAAGAACATAAGGAATTTTCCAAATTTATTACCACCAAAAAGAGCTCTGTTTCTTCAGGAAAGAAAAAAAAAGTCCCCAGCCCTGCAGAATGAGAGACTTGGAGTTGAACAAGAGTTGTCCCCCTAGTTGATGGTGTGTTTACCAATTCTCAGTGTCTCAATTGCTAACTGTGCTTTGAAACAAGAGACATGTGTTTTTAATAGAATTGCAAGTTTTATGCCTTGTTAAAAATACCCACATGGATGCTGGCTAGGACACTGGCGGGATGCTGCGGAGGGGCTCTGAATTCCATTCCCAGCCTGCTAGGACAGAGGAGAGGAAGTGGGAAGGATGGCCCATGCCCTCCCATTTGCTTGACTGCGTACAGCCCTCCCCGTTCTCTTTGGAAATGAGTGCTGGCCCCCAGCCGAGCTCTCCAGCCCACCCCCATGTGGAGCAGCAGCAGAGGGTTCCCTCCTCTCCCAGCAGGATGACAGAATACTCATTTTTCACTTCCAGACAAGCTTTTGCTGTAATTGGGGAGAGCGTCCGTTGGACTTTGTGGAAAGCCCGAATTACAGGATTTAAAAAGATGTGCAGCCCATATTATAACTTAACGGAATATTTTCTGAACACTAGGAACGGGGGTAAAGGCCAGGCTCCACAGTAACTGGTCATCCTCTTAGTTCCCAGTGCAGCACATCCCAAAGGGGTCTTCTGAAGGCGTGATTTGACTCCAGTTTTCAATACTGTGTGTGTGCGTAGATTGTAGAAAAAATATCTAAGAAATGAAGTAACTTTAATTTTACCACCTATAGATGCTGTTCATATCAAGTGATTTCTTTTCAATCTTTGTCCTATGTGTCTCACGTATGGATATATAAATAGAATGCTTCTAAAGTTTGTGGTCATGTTCTATAATTTGCATTTTGCGTTTTCTCCAGTATGACAGTACACTGTGAACTTCTTCTCATTTCACTATGGGACCTTTGAAGTACGTCTTTTAAAAATGAATGAGGGACTGGAGATGTAGCTTAGTTGGGAGTGTGCTTGCCTTGCATGCCCGAGGCCCTGGGTTTGATCCCCAGCACCACATAAACTGGCATCCCAGCACACACCTGTAGCCAGGAGGATCAGAAGTTCAAAGTCATCCTTGGCTAAAAAGTGAGTTTGAAACCAGTTTTGAAATTAGGATACATGAGAACTTTTTTCAAAAACAAAAATGGAACAAAAATGTGTGTATAATCCTCAGTCCAGTGACTGCCTCACAGTGATTTAACTGATACACCTTTATTCCAGTGTTTTGTCTGAGTGCGTCACAGGAACCTTCTCCTTTGCTTCTAATTATGTGAAGTGTTTCTTTTGCTTGACTTATCACTGCTTTCCCCCATGTCAAAATGTAGACATATTCTAGCAACATAAATCAAATTACTTTTCAGTTCAGAAGAATTCCACAAGTTAAGAATGTGTTGTTTCATACACAGGTGCTGTGGGATAATTCCCTTGTACACTACAAAGATTTGTCACTCATATTGGTTTAATAAAACACTGCTTGGCCAGTAGCCAGGCAGGAAGTATAGGCGGAGTAACCAGATTAAGAGAATTCTGGGAAGAGTCAGGAACCAGTCAGACGCAGAGGAAGCAAGATGAGAATGCYGCACTGAGAAAAGGTGCCAAGCCACGTGACTAAACATAGTCAAGAATTATGGGTTAATTTTAAATTGTAAGAGCTAGTTAATAATAAGCCTGAGCTAATAGACCAAATGGTTTATAATTAATATAATCCTCTATTTGTTTCTTTGGAACTGAATGGCTGTGGGACTGGACAGGACAGAAACTTATGTCTACAAACAGAGCTGAGCTTAAAAGATAAAATAGTAAGAATGGGAGAGAATGTTTGCATAGTACATCAGCTTGTATGTTAACGTGGACTGTATCCTGTGGACATAGAATATACACTGTATGTCAAATTCCTTCCAGAAGTTTACTACCTGCTCTGCAAGGAGGAATAAAAGCATATCACATGAAGAAAAATACTACAAGCTATGCTGCTGATGGATATACACTAAGAGGAGATAGAAGAAGAAGTTGGTTTTAAAGAGTATCTGGGATTTAAGAAGATAGAAATTACCTTGTCCTGAGTCCCAGCAATGTGCTTAGTATATCACACATATCAATTAAAATTTCCTTACAGTAACCCTGCTTATTTTCCATAAAAAACAATTGGACTTCTCATAAACACATCCATACACAATAAATAAATAAATAAATAATTTTTTTTAAATTACCAGCTAGATGACTCATTGGCATTTACCTCCAAGTCTGACCTTGACCCTGGTATCCACATGGTAGAAGAAGAGAATAGACTCTTTTTTGTTTGTTTGTTTTTTCAAGACAGGGTTTCTTTTATTTATTTGTTTATTTATTTATTATGTATACGATATTCTGTCTGTGTGTATGCCTGCAGGCCA
>LOJH01011233.1:0-26676 GCA_001685095.1 Ellobius talpinus
AGGAAGGAAGGAAGGAAGGAAGGAAGAAGGAAGGAAGGAAGGAAGGAAGGAAGATTGGGTGAGGAGTCTCCAGGAGTCTGATGTTGTCTGATACGATGGTACAAAGGAGCATCTCTTCTACTAATCATTATGCCTTCCCAATGCCTGGAACAGACTTTCAAATTCCACACAAGCCTAGAGGCTTGCATTTCACACAGCTGACAAAACTACTCAAGGAGGGAGGCAGGAAAACTACACAGGGAGGCGCCATAAATGGCAGAAGAACGGTGAAGCACTGCTACTTGGGAGAAGTGCCATGGCCATTCCCAGTCTCCCTGGGTTTTGGTCTCCTGCATGTTGAACCTCTGTGCCCTCTGCTTCTTCATAAACAGAACAGAAGAGCTCTTAGTATAGTCCCAAAGCCAGGAAACACAGGCTCAAGTCCACCCATGTGCCTTCTTTCTAGGGAAGCTCACATTTCTGACTTCATACTTTTCCCATGAAAAGCCTGTTTCCATCCCAAAGATCTCTGTAGATCTTTCAAGTAGAGACCTAGGGACTAGAGTCCCAGGGACTTGTGATGCATGTCCAAAACACAAACATTGACACTTTTTCCTGGTCACATAAGGCAGAAATGCAAACATAGTCCTCAGCCTTTCCGGCCTATGTGTAACTGTCAAATGACCAGAATTCATGCCTCTGGCTGTCGACTCCTCCCATTTATACTTGCTAAGACTTTACCCTCACACTTTCAGAAAACCGTGAGGGTCAGCAGCCTTGGAGGCTAACAAAGTTGGGGGGTTTTATGAATGCTGTCTCACCTTTATCACTGGAGCCCAAACACTATTATCCAAACCAAATCAAAACAACCAATTTATGACTATTAAAGCATTCACATTTAATTCTATACAGTTAACCAAAGCTTTTCAAAACGGTTAATCACTTACCATTGATCTTTTACACTCAAAAAACGAATACTGCAGGGCTCTGCAGTGCCCTTCCTTCAAACACTGCCGTGGAGACTTTCCTTCCTGTGACACAGAGACCAACATCAACGCCTGGGAAATTTGTCCCACAACGCACAAGACAACTATTCTTCCCGAAGAAGCTCTTTTCAGAAAAGTTAATTTAAGCAAGTTCTTAATTCCTTTTTTTTTAAATATTCTTGGTGAGGAAAAACAAATGTAAAGATTATTAAATAACTGAGTACTCTGAGTCAGTTTTTAAATTTTATTTTATCTATATGAGTGTTTACCTGTATGTACAAATGGATACCACGTGCAGACCTGGTACCATGGAGGACAGAAGAGGGTACCAGAGCCCCTGGAACTGGAGTTATAGCTGATTATGCACCACCATATGGGTGCCAGGAACCAAACCCAGGTCCTCTATAAGAGCAACAAGTGCTCTTAACCACTGAGTCATCTGTCTTTCCGGCCCCCAGAGTCTGAGATTTTTAGAACACATCATTAATGTTCATATAAGCCTTCCTGCGGATGAGAACTACAAATTGATGCCTTAAAATGAGCCCCTTTTAGGGTTGGTACTAAACACTGTATAAACGCTAATGAGGGACTGGAGAAATAGCTAAGTGAATGACGTGCTTGCTGTGTATGAAGTCTCCAGCTCAGCACCCACAGAAAAAGCTGGGCGTGGTGGCAGGCGCCTATAATCCCACAGCTGCGTAGTGAAGACGAGCAGATCTGGTAGCCTAGCCAGTCAAGTTCAGCGACACACCTTATCTCAAATAATCAGGTGAAGGGGCTAGAGCGATGAGTCTGGGCAAGAGGGCTATGCTCTCCTGAGGTGAAGATCAGTAAGTGTTCTGTTGATGGAGCCACACGGAAAACCCCCGCGAGTCCCCTCTGGCAGTTCCAACTTTTCTGGCCTCTCAGAAATCATAAAACCTTAAGAAGTCTATCTCAAAGTTGTTTCTGAACCCTCTCCCACCCCCACACTCTTCTTCTCACTAGCCCCCACTGGAACGTACATTCTTATCCCGAGTTCATACTTACTACCCCGTATTTCTCCGAGCCCCTATAGTTCCTCGACTGTCTCCCATAGCAGCACATAAAATACAGGCTTACGCTGAATTCCTCCCAGAATGCAATACTGTACGTTTTTTAAGACTGGCTAAAGATCGGAAACTACGGCACGCCATAAGAGCACATTGACTTCCATACTCTAGAAGCCACGGAACCAAAAATCTCCATCACAGATCAAGTAGCCATACAGTGCAGGAACAGGCCTCGCTAGCTTCCCGTGGAGTGGGAATCTCTGGTGGCGAGTGTCCAAACCTGAGTAGAGTGCCAGCACTCGGGAACCACTTGAACTGAGATGGCTGCATGTTTACAAAAACCTGAGATGGGGAGGTGCGTCAGTGATCTCCCATTAAACACCATCAAGAACTGGGGCCGAGAGCTCAAGAGATCTGGCCGAAGTCTAATCTATCCGCGGCTAATGCTGCGACCTCGACCTGACCGCCCCCGCAGGCCGACAAGCAGCCAGCCGTCGCCGAGCTCTTTCCCCGGACGCGCTACCTGGAGCACACAGGCCGACTGCAGCAGACAGGCGCCCAGGTCCTCCTTCACGCCCGCGCACGCGCCGCCCTCCGCCTTGTCCTCGTAATACCGGGGCATGGCTGCGCCCGCCGCCCTCACGACACCGGAGCACCGTCTTCAGCCACCCCGGCCGCCCGGACGGGCGCAAGCCACGCCCACGGACAGGGTCGGGAGGGTCCGAGACATCCGCAACCACTTCCGGCGGTCCCGCCATAAAAACAGCTAGTCTTGAGGGTGTGCGCATGCGTAGCGGAAGTGTGTGCCCGTGACGTCAATACGGGGCGCCTCAAGTGCGGGCTACGTAGCGGTAGGGGAAGTAGCCCCGGCGGTGGCTGGGCTCGGTTGCCGGGCGGAGGTGGTGGTACTCCTGGGCCCAGGGCGAGGCGGCACGGGCCTTCAGGTGAGGCCTGCTCTGTGTGAGCGGGTGTCATTCATCCTGACGGCTGTTTCCACGGACAGCGGCGTCTCGGCGGGCTGGCAGTGAGTAACACCAAAGACGCCCCTTGACGTTGAAATCGCAGAAATAGAGCTTTTTTTTTTAATTCTAAGCTGCTCTGGAGTTTTGCACAGGAGACACACCCTGAAACCTTTACATTGCTGCTTCTTAACTCGAATGTCACTGGGAGGTTTGTATTTTAATTTGACTGCGGACCTGCAGGCTTGGGGTAATGGAGAGCAGCTGGCGGGGCGGGGCACCGAAGTGTGCTGGCACCTGTGGCCGCGGAGGCTGAGCCGAGGGTGGGGCGGTGACCGGCGTCATTTAGCTTAGGAATAGTTGGACTGGACCCTCCATGCTGTTATTCATCCTACCCAGCTATTGTGGGAGTAAAAGCACCAAGGGTTGGAATTTGCTTTTTTTAATGTCACATTCTGAAGGAGCTTGCTGACTGTCGGTGGTGAGCTTGTACGAATAAACCGTTGTTTTTTTTACCTCTTCGATGACATTGTTTTCAGTCCAAACGAAGTTTTTTGTTGTTGCTGTTTTGTTTTAAATCCTGGCCAATAAGAACATGGAATTTTGAGTCAGAGTTGCAGTCTTTGTCCTGTGTCCGTGCGGAGGTCATTTCACATCCCTGTGCTGCTTTTTCCTCGTCCTCCACTTTCCATAATTAGCTAATACAGCTGTCAAAGGCTTGATTGAGGTGAAGGGTGAAAACCCATGGACTCGAGATAAATGGTTTCAGGTGATGGAAAAGAGCGTGGCACTGCCCTAGAGAAGCCCCTGAGCCAATCCCATTGCTTCTGGCCCCTAATCCTTCCTGAAGGTAGCAGGAGAAAATGCCACAACTCTGGAGAGGAGTGCTAGCGGACAGATGGTTCTTAAGGTTACATCTAAGAGACATGTTCTTATTCCATCCAGGAAGATGCTACCAAGTACTTCAGTGAGTTCTTCGATGCAGGGGAATGGAGTCTTGAATTCCAGGGATGCAGCAAGACACACGGCTGGAGCAAAGCGCTACAAGTACCTCAGAAGGCTTTTCCGATTTCGGCAGATGGACTTTGAGTTTGCCGCATGGCAGATGCTCTACCTGTTCACGTCCCCACAGAGGGTTTATAGGAACTTCCATTATCGGAAGCAAACAAAGGATCAGTGGGCCAGAGATGACCCTGCTTTCTTGGTCCTCTTAAGTGTCTGGCTCTGTGGTAAGTATGTGTTAGTTTCCAAGCAGTGCAGTTGAGAAACAAATGGGTGTTTTATGTGGAGTATCTTTTGTCATAATGTATTGTGGGTTAGAATTTGGGGGTATTTGAAGCTCCCCCACCACACACCCTGAAACCTTAAAAAGCTGGCAGGAAAGAAAGTAGTGTTCTTCCTGATGAGGCTGTGACACACGCCAGAGTTAACTACTGTGTTGGGACACTGAAAAGTGGGGCAGAGGATCTACTCCATATCGCTGCTGTTTCCTTCTTCTTAAGACAGGGTCTGGATGCAAAGGCCAGGCTGGCATTACAGGAATATGCTGCCACCACACTCACTGACTCTAAAAACACAAACAAACAAAAACTAATGTGAGCCTGTACCAAACTGTGTGCAAAGGAGTGTTGGGATGGGAAATTACGTTTCACGATGGGCCACATCTGTGAGGCTGGGAGATTGTAGTGGTTGTTTTATTTCTGGCAGGGGGAGAAGCAGGGTGTTGGTAGGACTAGGGATAGAAACCAGGGACTTAAACATACCAGGCAAGTGCTCTCCACAGAGCTACAACCCAGCGTTCCAGCTAAGGGTACTGGAAGTACTGATTTGAACTTGAAAAACCACCTTCAAATTCTCCTGTACATCAAGGAAGTGTCCCAGTCAGCTCTAGGGTATTGAAGTATGTAGGTGCTTTTCACATTTAATGGGTTTTTAAATAAATTGTGTGCCTTCTGAACAGGCTTTGTTCTGAATACCTGGTGTGTCATGTTAAACTAGCCCGTTAATCCAGTTCCTTTACCTGCACTCAAAGGTGGCATTTATTCCTCTATGAGTTGCATATAATAAATCTTGAGGGTTTTATTTCATTGTCCATATACCACCACCACATTTTGGGCACATGGATGCCAGGGACTATTTCTTGTACCCTAGAGCCTAGCAGTGACTCTTGTAACTTTTATTTCAGTGTCCACCATAGGATTTGGCTTTGTGCTGGACATGGGATTTTTTGAGACAATAAAGCTGCTCCTGTGGGTTGTATTCATAGATTGTGTAGGTGTTGGCCTTCTGATATCAACTTTGATGTGGTAAGTACCATAACTTGATTTTGTTATACACTGTCGGGCCTCTGCTTGTTTACTTCAGAGTTGCAGTAGCTAATGGAAATTAAGTCCAAATAGACTAGCTGAAGTGGCCAGATTGACTGCCAAGATTATTGTAACTTGGTCTCCTGTGTCTGTGCTAGATCAGGAAATATTTGAATGGGTGCTTATTGTCACTGTAGCAAATCCCAGAATGGTTGCATCCTGTTCCATCCTGATTTTTCAAGATAGTATTTATGATTCTGCTTGTGTCTGGTTAGCTGCGTTCTGCATTTGTCAGTGGAGATCACTTCCAGCCACGTGAGTGCTTTGGCAGTGTTGGGACCCATTCACATCTGGAGGGTTATCCTTGGACTTTTCCTTTGACTCTTTGACATTAAGTCATTTGTGTTTGAAGTGGTTTTGTTTTTAATGTGGCTCCTTCCTGCTGAGAAGAAAGCACGTTCAGAGGTGTTCAGAGGTCCTCAGCCTACTCTGTCTGGGGTTGATTGAGCAACAGTAGTTTGGTCTTCAGTTTCTCATTTCTCTCACAGGGAATGCTCCTGTGTGGTTGTCTTCCTGGGCCGTGAGTAGTAGGTGGAAGAAGTGGACTAGGTGGAGGGGGAAGATTGAGGAGGAAGCAGAGAAAACTTGGAGGGCCATTTCACTCTCAGACTGAGGTCCACATGCTGTCATTCGTTTTTTAGTGTCCTTTCTAAATGGGAGTTGATTGTTTCACTAGATGTTGTTAGGGGTGTGGGGTAATAGGCCCTTGGTACCTAGATGAGTTGTTTAGTATATGGTAGCTTTCACTATTTTAAACAAAATGCCAAGGCTGTAACTGGAGAGCAACCTTTTATTTTCCTTTGTAGCTGTTGGTTTTATGGATACTGGATAGTTAATGCTATTGTGTATATTAATCTTAATTTCTAAACCCTGGCCCAAGATTAATACTGCTGCTATAAATCAGATATTGTCAAGCAACTTATGGGGCAAATATGTAAAGCTTCTAAGAACAGTTTATTGCAAGTGTTCTACTATGAGTGCAGTGATTCCGGATGGCCACAAACACCAAGGCAGCCTGCAGGTGATTACCTTTGGTTTGTGTCTCCCATAGTTTGATCAAGTAGAAAAGGACTCACTGTGCTGTTTGTAAGAATACAGGTGTCATAAACCTGTGAGGAGCTGGAAGTAGAAACAATGACCCCCCCCCCGCAAAAGAAAAACCATCGCAGAAGTGCCATAGGAACCAACATAAGGCCATGTTTTAGGAGAGCTATGAGACAGTTGATTCCTGGTTCCAGGATGTGCAAGTACCCAGCCATAGCTATGTGCAGCATTGTGGTAGGTCTGGTGACAGGTGACACTAAATGGCTATGAAGAAATGAGACTTAGAAAATAGCCTTTATGAAACTCAGTAAAAAAAAAAATAGGCTTTTATGTTCACGTCTGCAAGTGTGGGTTGGAGGGTAGAAGAGAAATGGAGAGCTAGGAGGCTAAGAATGAAGAAAATCAGTTCACACTGTCGAAAATGTCTTGAGTGTGGCAGGGAAGGAGTAGAGAAGTAGGGACGCTGGGTATAATCACAGGGGAGAAGGGGACGCCCAGAACAGTGTGGTGGTAGAATGAAGAGAGAAGAATTTAGAGCTTCCTGTGGTAACAGGATGTGGTGGCTGAGGAGTCCGGGCTTGGGACTGTGTGGTAAATGCTGCTGAAGTGTTCTGTTGACCATGCTGGGTCAGGAGCTGGTGTGCTGTGTACTGGAGAAGGTGGTGGTGACGCAAGGCAGATGGAACCTGCAGGCAGCAGTCAAGCCGGACATGTGGCCGTCTTGGAGGTGGGAGAGAGCAGCCAGTTAGTTGCCTTAGAATTCTCTAGAAAGGAATGTCTGTCCCGTTTAAGGGGTGCATGGAGGTACAGCAGGAGAGTAGTAATTACACAAAAGAACCAGGGAATGAACTGCATGCATACCACCCCAAGTTCCTTTATCATTCATAATTATTTTTAAGTTTTAGAATTTATGAAGTTCCGTGTGATAATGATGTATGTATATAATGAGTAATGATCAAATCAAAAGTAATTAAGAGTTTCCATCCCATTTATAGCTTATTGGTGTTGGGAACCTTTTAAGTCTTCTCTTACAAAACATCTAGCCCCACTGCTGTGAGCTTCAGAACTCCTCGCTTCTATTTTGACAGCCACAGTCCAGCCTTCATCACCCCTACTTTCTTAGTGTCTGGTATCTGTGATTCCATTTCCTGTTACTCTGAGGTCAGGTGGTGTTTTGTTTTGGTTTTTTCTTTAAGTCTTTTCTTTCGGGCTTGTTTCACGGATTTTGTAAAATTGAACGGCACATATTCTTGGCTAAAACAGTGTTTGGTAAGTTACAGTTTGTTCATGTGAAGCACTATTTTTTTGGCTTTTTGATAAAACTAAGTATAGACTGTTATCACATTCTGCCATGCTTTCTTCAGTGTGTTTGTCTTGTGCTGTATAAGTTAGGGTCTTAGACTAGGCTAGCCCAGAACTTACCATGTATCCCAAGCTGGCTTTAAACTAAAAATTGTCCTGCTTTCATCTCCTGCATGCTGGAACAACCCGACCCTGTTTTCTGTATTCAATATTAAGACATTAAATTGAACTAAAATACAGTGATGTAGACTCAGCAGTTAAAGGCACTTGCCCAGTTTAATCCCCAGGATTCACATTAAGAACTAACTCCAGAAAGTTGTTATTGGACTTCATGCTATGGCACCTCCTCCCCCCACCCATAAAATGTTGTGTAACATTTCATTGTTTTGGCTTTTGGCGGGGGCTGCCACCCAGCTCCTAAGTAAATCACACAGGAGGCTTATTCTTAGTTATGAATGCCCGGCCTTAGCTTCTCTCATTGCTAGCCAGCTTTTCTTAACTTATTAACCTGTCTTCCTTTTACCTCTGGGCTTTATCTTTCTCTCTTTCTTTATGCATTTCTTTCCTTCTTTCTCAGTGGCCTGCTGTGTACCTGGGTGGCTGGCCCCTGATGTCCTCCTCTCCTTGTTCTTTTGTACCTTGTTCTCCTTTTATACTCTCTGCCGGCTAGCCCCGCCTATCCTTGCTTCTGCCTCGCCATTGGACGTTCATCTCTTTATTAGGACCATCAGGTGTTTTAGACAGGCAAAGCTTCACAGTTAATCACAGCTTCACAGTTAATCAAATCAGCATAAACAAAACACACCTGAAAATATTCCCCAACAATAAATGTACATTATAATTTAAAACTCATATTTAAAACCCATTAACGTAAAAAAAGGACATGTTCACAGATGTTTATAGAATAGTCCTTTTCATTGAGAATCTGAACACGATAATTTTTTGGTAGGCCAATTTGTAGAACAGCTATGGAAGCGTGCATCCGCACTGTTCTCTGGATGTACCGCTAGTCAGCCCCTTTCCCGTCTCCTCCTGTTTCCCTCATTTTTAATGGTAAAGGCAGATGATGTGAGTCTTGGCCCTGGTTTTTTTTGTTGAGTTGGTTGTTTTGGATGTCATGATTCTGGTGATGTCATTTAGGCCCATGGCTTTCAGTATCTTCTACACACTACCTTAGACCTTTCCTTTGAACTGCTGGTGTTAAATACATATTAACTCATGTTGGTAATTAAGCACATGTGGTAGAGCTAATCACAAACCTTGCCCTCCCCTTCATTCTCAGAACTACTTTTGGCACCACCAACCATCCTTGGCTGATAGCACTGCTGTCTTCCTACTTGCTCAGGGCAAGACTGTTGTGACTTTCAGGCTTCACCTTCAACTAGTGTTGCATACCTCATCACCTTCACTGTTAGGTGACTCAAGTGACAGGCTATTGTCCTCTCATCTGTGGAGTCTGCTCTCAATTGGCCACCAAGGAGACCCTATCAAATATTTCCCCTATCAAAACATTTCTGACATGTCTTGTATCTTGGCCCTGGCTTCTACCATGAGTAAAAGATTGAAAAGTCACAAAGTAGCCACAGGCTCCTGAAGAGCTGACTGCGTTTCCTTGACTAGCTAGCTACCTGTTCTAGTCCTTCCTTCTTACAAGCACACACAGGTCTTCTGCTGTGCCTGCACCATCAGAGCCTTGCTTCCTTACCTCAGTGTTGAGATTTAAAATCACACCCCAGCTTTGCACCTCTGCCATTCTCCATAGCACCATGTCAGGCTTCTTCCACTAGAGAGCAACATTGGCCTGTCTCATTGCTCCATCTAGAACTTTGGTAACGTGGGACCCAGAAAGTGATTGGTACTGAGAACTAGTACATTGTGTAAGAAGGTCTCATTTTGCTCTTCAGGTTCATCTCCAACAAGTATCTAGTGAAGCGGCAGAGCAGAGACTATGACGTGGAGTGGGGGTACGCCTTTGATGTGCATCTGAATGCATTTTATCCACTCCTAGTCATTTTGCATTTTATCCAGCTCTTTTTCATCAACCGTAAGTATTTGTTTCTCAAATGTTCTCAATGTTCTGTGTGAAGAGACTCACTATATGCATTTTTTTTCTGGCAGATGTTATCCTCACAGATACATTTATTGGATACTTAGTTGGAAATACTTTATGGTTGATTGCTGTTGGCTATTATATCTATGTGACCTTCCTGGGATACAGTGGTAAGTTTTGGTGGTTTAAGAAATGTAACAGGAAAGAGCATAGACATTAGCAGTGGATTTACAGGGACCTGTCAGACTCCATATGACCATCATAACTTCACAAGTATACTCACCTTATAGCTTGCCCACTGTCCACAAGCAGAGTGTCATGTAACATTTGTTACAACTTTCAACTCATTTCCAAGTTACAGGTGGAAGTCCCTGACCATTTTCTTTCCTGGTGTGGATTCAGGCTCCATGTTTCTACTCTACCGTGGGCTAGAGTAGAAAAAGGCATGGGCTCATGGTTACAAACCTTCAGTTCTGTGGATGATCCTGGATCTGCTGATCCCAGACCATATTTGCAAACTTACTGCTAAATCTTCTCCATTACTTTTCCTAATGTGAATGAAGAATACTCTTAGGCTGGGAATGAGTATAGCTCAATAGAAAACCTGCCTACTATGTCAAGGTCCTATGTTCAACCCCCAAAATCCCCCTTGCTAAAGTCTAGAAATCTTAAGATTGATCTCAGAACCACCCACAGTATGGTTTGTTTCACTTCTTTGCTCTTTGGATGACTGGGACCTTAGTATAAAATATAAAACAGCTTTGTTCCTCACCCGATTACCAGTTTCCCAGGGATCACTTAATCTTCCACTTGCCTTGTTTGGAGTATTAGGATTTTTCTAGTGAATTTTCACATTATCTTGAAAGTATTGTAATCCATGGCACTGAAGCACTGGGTCCCTTAGTGCCTTCTTACAGCTGTTGAGCATACAGTGTCTAAGAACTGCCTGGGTCAGTGTACGTGGGGAACCGAGTTCAATTCCCAGCAACCACAAGGTGGCTCATAACCGTTTGAGATCTGGTGCCGGCATGCAGGCAGAATATGTATATATGAGATAAATATTTAGTCTAGTGTTGAGTGCCTTTGTTCTTCCCCAAAGGTTGAATCATTGATTCCACCTCAATCTG
The DNA here is from genome assembly GCA_001685095.1 of Ellobius talpinus. Lineage (NCBI taxonomy): Eukaryota > Metazoa > Chordata > Mammalia > Rodentia > Cricetidae > Ellobius > Ellobius talpinus. The sequence continues at coordinate 10,845 of LOJH01011233.1, forward strand.
AGGTGTGTTGCTTTTGCAGTGGAAATACTCCAATGCCTAAAAGTAGTTTTGTTCCATGTGCTATTAGTCTGTGTATGAAAATGACAGTGAGATCTATTACTCTGCATGCTAACAGACTCCTAGGGCATCTGTCTAGATCAGCAGTTCTCATGGGTTTTGACCCCTATCAGATATCCTCCATATCAGATATTTATGATTCATAACAGCAAAATTAGTTAATAAAGTAGCAATGAAATAATTTTATGGTTGGGGTCACTACAACATGAGGAACTGTATTAAAGGGCTGCAGCATTAGGAAGGCCCCTCTGCTCAGATGTATCTGTAGTTCTGCAAGCAGCATCATGGTCCTATGCAGTGTGCTCCTTCTTTGGCCCCGGGTGTTGAAGAGCTTTTCTTTGAGCATGCCACTCGTGTTTCTTTTCCAGCACTGCCATTTTTGAAAAAGACAGTGATCCTGCTCTATCCATTCGCACCTCTCATTGTGCTGTATGGACTGTCGCTGGCACTGGGGTGGAACTTTACCCACATGCTGTGTTCCTTCTACAAGTACAGAGTGAAATGAAAGGTGGCGACAGCATTGCAGCTGAACTGTCTGGTGTTGGAGAAGGGGTCTTGTAAAGTCTGTAAATTATCTTTGTAGATATCTTAAAGATGTAAAGTTTACAAATCCGAGGTGATACTAACACTATTGTCCAGACCATTCCTGAAAACTAATTAAATGTACATTTCTAATATTTTTAAACTAAAGGATGTAATTGTTTAACCTGAAGCTATATATAAAATATCAAGGGCATAAGTAAGGGGTAGATGTCACACACTATCTTGTTGCTGGCAAGATGTACAGACTTACTCTGCCTGCAGTGTGGCTCACACAGGAGCCCGTCATTTGAGAACTGTCTGTGTATAAGCAGTGAATACCTGTATAGATGACAGCCACTGTCTTATCAGGATGGCATGTTTCCCTTTTAAAGATTCAAGAGGAACCAGCAACTAGTTGAAAAACAGGTAAACACCATAGTAATAGCACTAAAAAAATTCTATCGGTTCATTCGGTTTGAGCCATTTTTATTAGAAGGAATCTTGATTCAACATGGCTTTTCAAAATTCTTTATTTCAAATACACATGGACAGTTATAGCACAGAGACAGTTATGGAAGGCACAGTCAACAGGACATTAGGTTTCAATTATAGCAGCGAACTTGAAAATAAATAATTTGCCTTTAAAAGTCCAACAGGTACCTCAGATATTACTGCATCTATTAACTGTTCAACCCATGAAGACACTGAGCAGAGTATGTACAATACATTTAAGGAGGAGAAGGGGGGAAACCTGGTACAGCCTAGCATTCTGAGAAATATTCCCCCAATGCAAAGACAGCCTTTCTGGAAGAGGTGCTCCAGCTGAGCAGTTTTCCCTCCACCGGGGAAGCATGACTGAGACTTGGGAAGACTCTGCTGGCAGCACTCCGGACAGTACTCTCCCAGCAGCCCTTTGTATGGCTCAGGCATTGCGTCTTCAGGAAGTTTTACACCACGCTAGAGCAAACACAGCATCTCCAATGAAGACTGGAATGCTAAGCAAGCTAAAGGAACCCCATGCTTTCATTCTGGGACCAAGTGCTAATTACCAGTTCAGCTGTACTAGGAGCAGCTGTAGGAAGCAGCCTCCTTAGCATCCGCAAGTGTTTAGCCGTCCCCACAAGGAACAAGCCTGTTCAGAGCAGTTAGACCCCGCTGTGCATATTCTACCATGCTCACCCTGGGGGTGCCTCCCATACACATGCTTCCCCCTCCCTCGAACTCAGGTTACTGATATGTACACTCAGGGTCACATGCTGTCTGTTCTCGCAGGAGCCCTTTGGGTAGTGCAAAAACTGGGAAAGGGAGCATTTCAGAAACGACTTCATTTAGCTAGTGATGGTACAGGGGGGTATGGGTACCAAAATCCTTGGTTTTTGTTTGTCTTTTTAAAAGACTGGTCATCTTTTTAGCATTGAATGTTCACATGCATTAAATTGAGCATATTTAGCATAGCATATATCTGTTAAGATTAATCATTTAAATCCTCATAACTATCAAAGTTTAGATTTTACAAGCTCTACATGTTGCTACACAGCTTGAGAATGCCCTTTTCTACAAAAGGACTGATCTGGGACTTAAGATCCCTTACCATATGAAGATGACAGCACAGGGCTGTGAGACCTGACAGTGCTTTAACCTCTAATCTCCTTTCCTTCAGTTCTGTTGGTTTCCCTTCAAGGCTATGGCAGTATGGTAAAATAAATAAAAAGAAAAAGTGAGTGCACCAAAATAAAAATAAACTTCATTAGCAATTAATGGCTTGGAATCAGAGGGATTTTGGAAAGCATCTAAATACAAAACCTTGGTAGATACAGGACTTGCGCTGTGCTAGCTAGCTATTGAACTAAATGGCTTTAAAGAATTACACTTATAGCCTAAGTGCTAGCAGATATGTTCAGCCTGTGGCCCAGATCGCAATGAATGGCACAGTATGAAACTGTAAACTTAAAGCTGTTTAACATTTCTTTTTGTTTGTGTAACTGAACTGTGTGGCTCTCGAGTGTGTCCTCTGTAGATGACAGCGCCATGCTGCAGTGTCAGAAGGGCGGACACGCCTGTGAGTCAACAGAAAGGCAGAATGTTTTCCTCTCTTCAATCTGATGTAAAATACCATCATTCTTTCAAGTACATCCACAGGCCCTTAAGTCGGTGTAATCTAGCCTCGTCAACCCCACACCTACAGTCTCATCCTAGCGGCTGTTACAGAACACAGATGATACAAAACTCTACCTTGTAGTGGAGATGGGGGGTCTCTGGCACAGAACATTCTAGCTGAGAGCCAGGAAAGACTTGCTAGGAATGAGTTTATTCTGGATGTCGATCAAAACAAAAATGTCAACAAGCTGGGCATGGTGACTCACATCAGCACTGGCGATGCAGCACTGGGAGGAGAGAAGTTCAAGATCACCCTGGGGTGCAAGGTGAGACCCTATCCTTAAAAAGAAGCAGGCAGTGATGGCGCACACCTTTAAACCCAGTACTCGGGAAGCAGAGGTAGGAGGATCTCTAAGTTCAAGGCCAGCCTGGTCTACAAGAGCTAGTTGTAGGACAGGCTCCAAAGCTACAGAGAAACCCTTGTCTTGAAAAAACAAAAATAAAAATAAAGTAACCTGCAAGCAACCACATATGAAGGCGTCTCAGAACTGTCTTAAATTCTTTTTCTGTTGCTTGCTACAAACCCCACATCTGGCCACTTACAGCACCACCCATGTATTACCTCACCGCTCTTAGCCGAGCTGTCTGTGTAGCGCCCCCCTTGCAAAGCTGCAGTGAAGGCACTTGCCAGGCTGGCCTCCTGCCTGACGACGTCCATCTCCAAGCCTGGGGTGCATGTGGGGGTGAAGCTGTCCTGGGGCACAAGGACTGCAGCTCCAATTTCCTCAGCTGGTCATTAAGGCAGGCCACCTGCAGACCTTTTGGGAGGCCCCTTCCACTTAGGCCAGCGATGGTGTTTCAGAGTTCTGTTGCTGCTGTTGTCTCTCCTTTCTACCAGCCTGACGTGGCTCACAAGATTGCACTGGTCACCCACAGATAGTCTCCCTCCAGCTAACTGGATCATGGTCACAGTTCTCACCACACTGAGAAGGGGAGGATGTCATAGGAGGGTGCATTCGTAGAATCCTGCATACCACAGATACACACTATTAACTGGGATAACCTGAACATACTCCTTCCACAGAGCCAAGCTTTTCTCTGAGGGACAGTACTGTTGAGAACATTCTGAAAGACTAAAACAGAACTCTAGTCTACTGCTTTCCTGACAGTTTTTTGAAACAAGCACACCTGAACTTTTACATGAAACCAACGATTTCAAAAACCACAGAGAACCTTTCTTCAAACACCCTGATGGATGCACACACATGTACACATCTAGCCTACCCATCCTGCATTCACTCTCACACTTTTTAACCAAACATACCTCTTGAGGACACTGATACAATGCATGCTGGGAAGAATGCTGACAGTCACATACAGCCAGGCCATCTTGGCCTTCTCACCAAAATACACACCTTTACCTGCACTATGATGAACCCACAGGTCTGCTGTCGATCACAGCAGCAGGATGCATTACTCTTTCTAGAATGTTTGTATTTACACTTGACACTCCCACAGTGATGACCATGCCCCATATTTCTCAGATCCAATATGGTGGCTGCTGGTCACATGTGCTCACCGAGCTTGTGGGCACAGAACTTGACTTTCCATCTTAACAGCTGCCGTGTGCTCTGTGGCTTCTGTAGAGGCCAGGGCTACTCTAAAGTCTAGCTTATGTGAACTACACACCAGATGCCAAACATGGCCTATTCTGTAGATATGATTCGTATTGCATTTGGCACTTTTTCCATTCACTGTTCAGGGGAAAGTGGGTTGGTGGCCTCTGAGGTATAATGTGTACACCTGCAGTTCTAGGCACTCTGGCTTCCCCTCCTGAGCTTCCCTCTCACCAGCCTCCGGGGCTCCCACTAACACTTCTCGCTTGGGGAAAGCACATCAGCTTCGATTGTCTAGGGCTGGCTGCCTGGGCAGAAAGGAGGGTCCGGGAAGCACCTGCTGTAGTGGAAGACAGGAGGCGAGCTGGCCTCCAGAGCATGGAGTGTGCCAGACAACACACACCACAAACAAAAACTAGACACTGAGTGTGTGTGTGTGTGTGCCCATGCATGGCAAGGATGGCAGGCAAACACAGCTAAGAGAAAAATGACTCACCCAGATGCCAATAGAGCCTGCCAAGGCGCACGCATGTTTTAGGCACTGGGAACAAGCTCGCAGGGAAAAAAGGAGAGATTCCCTGGATGAAGGAAAAGACTTGGCTATTGGTCCCTAGGTAATAGGAGCCATGAGTGGGGTTTGAGCGAGAGGATGTGCACAAAGACCCCTGCGGCAGCCATTCAAATGGTGGCAGGTGTTGCGTTTGTCTCCTACTAGATTATCAGAACACAGCCTCCCTTAAAGTCACAACCATTGAGAAACCAGGGCCCTAAGGGGGCCCCCCTGCACCCATCTGCATGGTCTCACCATCTGTGACCCTGCTGCATTAGCAGTAATTTAGTGTGTGAAGATAGTGCTCAAATTTTAAAATGAAAAGGGGCCTCTAGTCAAAAGAATTTGCTTGTGTCTTATGAAATAGGCTTAGGAAATCAGAGAAGAAAATAAGATTGAAGGAAATGAGAGGGAAATTTACAAAATCCCAAGAAAAACTTCAGCTGGGCCTTGACATACAGCACAGTAGTACTTACCTACATGTTCCTAGCCAGAACACGGCATGCAAAATAGCTGCTTAGCGCTGTGTGTCCCATACACTAGGCAACTAAGGAAGCTCCAGGCTGGAGGCCACCAGCTAGGACCTCCTAGAGCTCCAGACCTTTACCACATCTGCTGGGCATCTGCAACCCCTGAATCGCCGGCGCAGACCGGCAACAGCTGCTTAGCCTCCCTAACTAAAGCACTTCCGCAAACTAGTATACGTGGGACTGCAAGGGCAGGAGGCATAAGCACTCTGTGGACACAGCGTTTACTTCCAAGTTCATGGTACAGCAGAGCCAATCACTCTGGAAACACACAAGCACTACAAGGACTTTCACCAGAGCCCCACAGTACAGTTCCGGTTTGTAAATTGTACCCATTACGATTCACATAATATCACCTGGAAAACATGATCTGAACTCCAAACCTAACACAGGTATAAAAGGACCAGTGAGGAAAGGGATGATGTGTCAAACTAGTGATTAAAGACAGATTAGAAAGAAGAGTCTCATCACCCATGCCAGGGGAGACCTGAAAGACTGTGTGTGGAGACTCGGACAGGGGCCTCCCACCTGGACACTGGAGATACCACACTGGTTTGCTGTGGCTACACACCATACACAGTACAGGAAAATAACCCTCAAGAGGACATTGGTCTTTTAAAATCTTGGCTTTAAAGAATGACAAATGCCTCTGAAAATATTTTGTTCAGAATTGCTGTGATTATAAAAGTACTTCAAGTTAAGAAACCCATCTGGAACCAGTCTGGAATGGCAGTGCACTGGAAAAAAAATGGTATTGATCTGTAATGTCTGCATCTCCAAAGAAAAATATAGAAAGAACTTAAAAAAGCCAGGGAACTGCTTCTTCAAAAAAAGGTATTGATTCAAAAATTTACTGCACAAAAATATGTACTTCTTAAGTGTTTCTAATAAATTAACTCCATAACATCTTTATGTATATTTATATATTTATATATATATATAATCCCTGATCATCTATAAAAGAGGGTCTATAATAGTAAAATAAATCAACTTCAAAAGTACCCCCTCCACAAAATGTATTTAACATTAGTTTTTCTCAAATTTTAAGGAATGTAACAATATGTACAGCTCTTATGTATTAGTATAATACCAAAATAGCCCCAGTCACATCAGCAGGCTGTCAGAATTGTAAAACGCTTGTGTCAAGTTCAAAGTGGAGGACAGCTTAGTTTCAAATGAATGCAGATATTCATGGGAAGAGCCCCTGTCTGAGTGGAAATGACAATCATCTTATCTACAGTAGGCTTCACGAGAGGTAGTGTTCGAGTCCAAACAGAAAAGGACGTGTTAACTATCTTTAATCGACAGAGTCATAGGAAAGGATGTGTTGGTTTCTTAGATCAATTGGCGACTTTTTTAATATGAATCTGAAACACAAAATAATGAAAGATTTGATAAAACAGTTAATTCGCAATTCCCAGAAGGCTTCAAAATGCAGTAAAAAAAATTCAGCAGCTAAGTGGCTTCATAGACTGCATATATTCTTACCTCATTAAGAATGGCCCAAACAGCAGAATTGTGAATAACTGAAAGTCGAAAGGCTGAAATAGGATTTAGACTAGGGTCCACGATTCCCTCTGCAACACCATACTCAAATTTTCCTTCAAAACAGAAAGTAACTGTTAAAGACTTATTGGAGAGACGGACATGAGCATAAAGCACCACCAAAGGCAAAATATTTCTAGACATCTTTAGACAGGAAATAAACAAGTTAAACCCCTTGGTCTGCTTTTATTCAGCTTTCAAAGTCCCATGAACTGATGTACTCTTGAAGACCTTAGAGGCCACCTATTTTAGCAGGGGTACACTTCTGCCCACTGTAAACAAATAAGCATGGTGAAGACATACAGTATATAACCTACAGGACGTCAGCAAGTTAACACTCTACTCAAACCTTTCCTGGCCAAATCCATTTTGTAACAGCAATCAGTGCTGCTCTGAAGGCCAAGCTGGTCATAAAGAGCTTCACCATTTCAGGTATTAAGGGGCTGGGCTAGGGCAGGGGCTCTGTCCATGTATATCTTCCCAAGACTCCACTGAGAAGAAACTTGGATGTGTTGCCTGCTCTATACAATTCCCATACACAACTCCATTGAAATGAGAGGCTAATTCATCTGATAGGTTGTTACTATCCAGAATATATACAGAAAACAAAATAAAAAAAAATCACCAAAAACCAAATAATCCAATTAATGGCAAGTAAGTTAAATGGAGTAATTGTTCAACAATTGACCAATAAGTACATAAAAAATGTTCAACCCAATATTCCTTAGCCACCAGGAAAACAAAACTACAGTAAGGAGACCAAGAGAAGACTCAGTGGTTAAGAACACTTTTTGCTCTGGCAGAGTACCTGGGTTCAATTTCCAGTACTCACAGGGTGACTCACAAACATCCATAATTCCAATCCCAGAGGATCCAATGCCCTCTTCTGACTTCCACAGGCTCCATGTATGCACATGGTGCATATACATACATGAAAGAAAGCACTCATATACATACAAAAGATACATACAAAAGGAAACAAATCTTTAAAGGAGTTGCCGGATAGTGGTAGCACACACCTTTAATCCCAGCACTCAGGAAGCAGAGGCAGGCAGAGCTCTGAATTTGAAGACTGCTTGGTCTACAGAGCAAGTTCCAGGACAGCCAGGGCTATCCTGTCTCAAAAACACAAAAACAAAACAAAAAACAACAAAAAAAATATTTAAAAGAAAAATTTTGAACAACACTGAAAGTCCATCTCACTCCAATCAAAAAGGCTATCATCAAGAAAACAATTCTGCACAGGGTGCTGGGGAGAAAGGAGCCCTAAATATTGGTAAGTAATATAAGTAGGTGCAACTATATAAGCAGAATTATCTGTATAAGAGAAGAATTACTATATAAGCCTTCTGGGCATATACTCAAAGGAATCTAAATATACAACAGAGTTGCCCAAAGACAAATATTGCATTCTTTTATATACAGGATCTATATTTAAAATAAGACACAAATATAGAAAAACTTTGGGAAGTGCAATGGGACCAGTGGAAGGCAGAAAGAGGCAGTAATGTAGTCAATAAAGTCAAAGAACATTAGACACATGTCTGAATATATTGTAACAACACCCGTTATTTGGGCCAGTGACACCTCACACTCAGAGGATGAAGGCACTTGTTACTAAGCCTAATAAACTGAGTTCAAGCCCTGAAACTCACAGGATGGAGACAGCTGACTTCCACAAGGTTTCCTGTGACCTCCACAAACACTGGCTTCGGTGCATGTGTGCACATACACAAACATAAATATGTGTAATTAAAAACGAGACTCATCTTCTACAAAGAAAGAAGGCAAGCAGAAAAGGCCCTCTACAGAAAGAAGTGAGACCTTTCACAGATGGCAATGTGTCCCATGTCTATCGTCTCTCGCTGTAAGGATAATGTCCTTAAAAATAAAAAATGATGTAAGGAAAATGACAAAAATGAAAGAAGGGAGGGAGGGAGGGAGGGAGGCAGGGAGGAAGAAAAAAGGCAAAGTTCTCTAAGCCAGAGGGTAGCAAACTTTTCAATGAAGGGCATTCTTTGTGGGTCACAAGGACAAGTGAGGATGCTAAACAGAGAGGATCTGCCTCATTTTTATGGATGAAATTCAATATGCATAAATTAATGTATGTGTTCTGGATTATGGACATGCTGAGGGGATAAATGCAATTCCTTATTCTTGGGCAGCATTGCACTTAAACAAGAAGTTCAGAGTTAGTTTTTTCCCTCCCATTGGAACTCACTGCAAATGTCTGTCATGGCTGACCTATTGTGTGATAGATATTTTCTGACCTTCATCCTCGAAACATCCCCTTAGACAGCCCAGGTCACACCAAGCACCATTATCAATCCACAAACATGTCGCATTTGTGTTTGTGTTTGTATGGGTGTGCAAACCACAGTATGTGTATGAGGACAACTTTTAGGAGTTGGTTCTCTCCTTCCACCATGTGGGTCCAGAGGATTGAATATAAATCATCAGGCTTGGTGGCAATGCCCTTCCCTTACCAACTGAGCTACATCACAGGGCCACACACGATTTCAGTAGGGCATACTCATCAACTGGAGGTTATTTACATATTTATTCTACTAAGCTTTTTGCCTTGATATTCACTTTCCACCATATTATTACACAGTAGATGAATCACTTCCAGTTAGAAGAAGCCTCTCATGCAGTTAATTTGATTCTGAAATAAAGCAATTCTTTATTTGCATTGAAGCTTCTCCAAATCTCTGCTGCCACTGTACTTCTGGCTTGAAAGGTGTAACCCCTCTCTCTATATATACATGTCTTTTCAAGAAGCTGATTATACTATTTGCTGCTTATTTTCCCTAAAGAAATGAGGTTAGGTATCATATTAGCTTAGAAGAGTTCCGTGTCTCCCCAGTCGGCCGTCAGCAATAACTATGCCTATAACACCTACTACTAGTCCAGAGTCAACTACGAAACTTCCCTGAAATAACTTTTCTTTTCTCCTTTCCTTCTTTTCTTCCTTCCTTTCTTCCTTTCCCTCAGAGTTCAAGTCAGTAAGTATTGGATTAAATAGGTAAGTATTAGACAATAGGAGGAGAAAACCGGAGGAGGACTGTGCCAGAGTGGCTGCTAGCTGACATACAGCTAAAACTTAGGAGGGCAAGCTGAGCATGCCAAAGGCATTCCTGTCCATCATGTAAATCTGAGCAAATGCTCCGTATCCGTAACTGAGCATGCTCAAGACTGTACTCCTAAACTGTGCATGCTCAGGAATGACCTAATCTGCACCAAAATATGTGCCAGCTCACTAAATAAAATTCCACACTTCCTTTGTTAAAGGAGAGCACCGCTTTGGAAAGCCCATGACTACGTTGCCTGCTGACATGTCATAACGCTGTCTCCATTCTCTTCTGTCTTGGTTTTGTACTTATCAAGATGTGAACCCAATGTATCTGGTCACAATTAAAATCCTGGACTACATACACCGGAAGGGACTTCAGAGGTCCCTGGTCATGGCCCCATTCCTTCCACACACTGATCTGTGGTCCTTTCCTAGGTTCTGTTTCTCTACCAACGGCTCTTTCTTCTGCTCTTTAACCCACCGAAATAAATCTAGCATCTCTTTCCTTTGACCACAGAACTCTTCATACCCACCCCAAACCACACCCAGCAGCAGTCCAATGATTGCCTGTAGGCTAGCTGCTCCTTTCAGCCATACTTTTGGAATTAAGTAGCAACAAGTCTGATAAAATTCAGTTCTGGCCACGGACAGGCTATTTTCTTGGTTTCCCCAATTAGACACCTAGCTGAACCCCGGTTCTATCTACTCTCCCTAACACCCTCCAAGGATTCCCCGGCTGCTGCTGTCAGACAGCCAGCATTACAACACAGAGGGCACAACCCGGAGGGAGAACAGAAAGACGCAGGGAAGGTGGACTCGCTGTCACTGAGATACAGCACCATACAGGTAACAGAGAAAGCTGACAAGCCAGGGAACCCACCTGGGATTGGAAACTGTCAGGTCAACGGAATGAAAGGAACAATCTGAGCACACTGGTGACTGTAACTGCCAAGCAGCTTAATGTCAGATAAGAATTTGAAATGACTTTAGGAGTCAGTCCAGGAAATAACGGTGTGTTACTAAGGAGACATTACCTATTCTGAAATAGCCATCTTCTAATCGTTTATCTTTGGTTTCTTTGCTGATTTCCAAATTGTCGCTCTAAAATAAAATAAAAGCAGCAATTATGGGTAATTAGGCCCGTTTAAAACAAATTTAACTTTGTATATAAAACTTGCTTTTGTGGCAGAGTTATGAAAGAAAATGGCATCTCAGTTGAGAATTCTGAAAATTTGTTAGTAAAACTTTAACCACTCTCCCAGCCTGCAAGTATACCAATGGTTAGAGAATGAAGACTGCTTGTTAACTTGAATAAAATCTAGGCATTTGTTACAGACCAGTAAACTAACCATGCCCCATCAGGCACTCAGATATTCAGTTGGCATCATGGGGCTCAAAATATACAAAGTAAACAACTTTGGTAAGATATGGACCCTTTTCCTAATATAAACAACTGTATTATTTTTCCAGTAGAAAGCAAAATGAAGAGTATTGATGAAACAAATGGGTACATTAATATCAGGTATTCAACATTTTAAAAAACCTAGTAATACCACCCACCATTGAAGTCCTACATCTCATGAGAATTTTTGTTAGCCTCATAAATAAGAACAAGCTCTATGTACCATTGTGACAACTGGCTTTGTCAATTTGACACAACTAGAGATCAGTGGGAAGAAAGCCTCAGTGAGGGTCTGTCTACATTGGTCTGGCCTGTGAGCATATCTATAGGAAGCTATCTTAATTGATTTGGGAAGACCCAGCCCACTAGGGGCAGAACCATTCCCTAGGCAGAGGTTCCTGAACCATGTAAGAGAGGAGAAACTGAGCTGAGCACAAACACACATGAGAGCATGCATGCATTCACTTCTCTCTGCTCTTGACTGTGGATTTGATATAACTTGATATTTAAAATTCCTGCCTGACTTCCCCGCAATGACGACCTGTAATCTGGAATTGTAAGCTAAAATTAGCCTCTCTCTTCCCTAAATTGCTTTCTGTCAGGGCATTTTTAGCACATTAACAAAAATGAAACTAGAACATCAGGAGTAGCAGCAGCCATACCTTAAGAGGCAGAACCTCCACGGTTGTGTTGAGCAGGATGTCTCCTGGGTGTTCTTGATTGCCACTATGGAACAAATAACTGGAAACACATACCAAAGAATGAAAACATGAGTTAGACTTTGGTGTACAAGATTCAAGAACACATCCTCACCCCAGAGTGAGCTCTTAGATGGCACAGGATAACCTCATCAGAACCTGCAACCACCTAGCTGACTCAAAAGTGCTGTGGGAAACTTAAGACTGAAGGAAGTAGCCCCAAGCAGTGTTATCCCTGCCTGAAGCCCCCATGCTTGCTACTTAACATTCAATAAATACAAAGTAACCACAGCCTGACCTGTTTGCAACATTTTCCACACAAATACAACACTTTATTACAGTGCAGCATACTCAGCTGTATGAAGTTAATTTATAACCAAAACTTTTGTAACTCACCACCCCTTTTCAGCCTACTGTGCACCAAACACACACAACGAAGCACTTCCAAGCAGACGGTCTGGATTCTAAGACAAAACAGAATTCCACTGTCACTGACCTTTCTACATTGACTGGTTTGTCGAATTTAAACAAGATGTAGTCTCCAGCTGTGGGGGTGATGGCCCAGAAGAAGTCCTCGCCCATGTAGGTCTTTTCTAGTGTATGTCCTTGGTACACCTTCATGGAAGTGGAGACCTCTGCGGGTGGGTTCACATGGATCTTGAGAAGCAATGGTTTCATGTAATCTTTATCCTAGGAGGAAATGTGTGTGTTGTTATGTAACACATAGCTCATCTACACACTAAATAGCAACCAGTACAGCTAGGAAAGGCTATGTTAAATCACCAACCGTGAGTTTCTGAATTTTCCCGGACAGTGAGGAATGCAGACCCACGTGCTGGAAGAGGGACGGTCGGAAGCGGATTCGTAGATTTGCCTTCTGTCTGTCACAATGTTTCTAGACATTTAAAAGAATCTGGTTTTATTATTCAATAATAAAGTGCAAGTCAGACACTGAAGAGTCCTGTGAGCTGGCAAATGGCATCACTGCTATTTAACATGTTCAGGTGTACTGGGGTCTGATACTGTCTCAAAAGAATTTAAGGGGAAAAAATAAAAGACAATAGGCAGAACAGAAAACAACACACCCTTCACAAGTCGGTCTGCGTCTATCGATAGCCGATACTAACAGGCTAGCAAGCCTCAAGACCCCACCAGTGTTTCTAAGCCATACAGAGTCAATGCTTAGAAACAGGGAAGTTGAGGGATTTTCTAGTACTAAAAAGTGCATTATATATGCACACACATACACTGCCATGACTGAAGACTGAAACCTTCATGAATGCTGTTTAAAGCACTCTATCATTGTATCCCCCCCCACACACACCTTTCTAACACTGGAACTCAGAATTGGCTTCAGAATGAAGCCAAGCACATGAAGAGCAGAGGAAACAGTTTCCCTGCCATGGCCTTATTTAACTTGTTACCAACATCTACTTCATTCAAAGTTACTTTCATAAAAGAAACATAAAGAAGAAACTTCCAGCACTGTGGGACATGCCTGTAATCCAGGTACTCAGGCAGCTGAGGTAGGAGGATCTTCAACCTGGGGCTACATAGTGAGATCCTATCTCAAAAAGAAAAGAAAATTCTCCCCTGGACAGCATGGAAAAATTAACTCACGGCATCTTTTTCAGGGTTGCAGACTTTCACCCAGAGAATGTGGTCCAAGAGCCAGTCAATGGGTTTCTCCTTATAAAACATAAAGATGAACTCCACAATCAGAGTAAGGTCTGGTGCTTGAAACATTTTTCCTGAAAAGACATTCCCAGTCAACAACTGTCATAAAGAACCAATTTTCGAGATGCCTGCAGAAGTGACTTCTATGCACTAAATACATTGAGGTTTTCCTCCCATCATCAAGAACAGTATCACTTTAGCTAAAAGTTCTCTGGACTTGTCACCTGGGTAGAAACAGAAGTTGCCGACTCCTACTGTTAACAATTTAACACACAATGTTGCTAAAGGGCTCATAATCTGATGTCAGATTATTTTTTTAGTAAGACCGTTCCAATAAATAAAGGAATTTGAGAGATTGACATTTTAAAAAAGTATGCAGGCCTGGGGATACAGCTCAGGGATAGAGCACTGCCTAGCAGCATGTGTGAGGGAAGGAGGGAGAGACCTAAATCAATATATACAAAAAATGAGGGGAACAGACAAAACAGGAGGAAGAGGTGAAAGGGCAGGAGGAGCTGGTGAAGAAAGGCTAACTACTTTTGTTGTCACTGAGACTTTGATAACTTTTTTCTGAGTCTTAAAATGACAAGGTCAGAGACCAAGCCTTCACTGTTGGAGGGGTTGGCTTGAACCCAAGGTCTCTATCTATCACTAAGCTGCACCCCGGTCCTTGCATTCTTCAGTCAGATTTCACTACATTGCCCAGCCTGGCCATAGATTTGAGATCCTCCTGTGGCAAACTCTCAAATGCAGGGATAGCAAGTGTTCCAGATGTTTACCATCACACCTGGCTGGAAAGGTTGTTTTTAAACCCTGTGAATTTCCTTCATCCATCCAACTTCAAACATTCTTTCTCACTGGCTATTCCTGGGACACTATTCTCCAAAGACATTAAAATAAGCTCCCCAAATAGTTCATGAAAGAAACAAGTAACCAAAAAGTAATCAGTGAACAAGAGCTGCATGTTACAGTCCCCCTAAAAACCTGGCAGTGACATGCTTTGGGGATGAACCCCAGTTGTAAGCACAAAGGAAATGGAAGTGACAGAGAAGTCATATACGCTCCCAGCACCATGGTGGCCACTGTGCAGCTCTCTAGAGGACATGCTACACCTTAGACTCGGAGTCTACATGAGTTTATGTGCATCTTTTTGCATAAGGAGATTTACTTAAGTTTAATTTTCTCAACACCAATCAATTTCTCTGGAAAAAAAAAAGGATAACTTTTTTTGGTTAAAAAAAGCAACTGGTTTAAGATTCTGAGACTCGGCTGTTTTATAACGAAGATAAATCAAACACTTTTCTTACCAATGAAGCCAAGCTGAGAAAACTCTAGAATCATCCATTCTTCAGAAGAGAGTTGAAGTGCAAAATTTTTTATGGTATTAAAATAGTTTTGTTTCACAATAATATCATCTTCAAGCTAGAAAAAATTGAATAATCATATTTAATAAGACAAAAACAAAAGGAGGATAAATGGGCATTATTACAGAAAAACCCAACATACTCTGACGAAAATCAAGAAAACTGTTAAAGCCAATAAAAATATAAAAACGGGTGTTATGAAAACAAGAAATATGCTCTGTGGGTCAACTACCTGGGTCAGAGGTCAAAGAGAAGCCAGTGCCTCGCTCACCTACCTTCCACCTGGGTACTGAGAGGACCAACATGAAGACTAGGTATGCATCCATCTGATGATGCCTTCTGTATGTCTGAATCAGACTCCTATGTACCCCCCCTCCCCTCCCTCCCTCCTCCCTCCCTCTCCCTGGGAATAGAACCCAGGGCTTAGCTCAAGCTAGGCAAGGACTTGATCCCTGAGCAACATCCCTAGAAAGCCCCTTTATATTTATATATGTATGTATGTATCTCTGACTTTAAGGGCATCACGTGTGTGCAGGAGCCCGTGGAAGTGAGAAAGGGCACTGGATCCCCTAGAACTAGAGTAATAGGTAGATATGAGACACCATGTGGGGTGTGATAGTGAGGAGGACAAGATGTGACCAGAAGCACCTGGCAGCATTCCTGAAGGTGATCAGCACACTCCAAGTCACTTGCAACCCCCCCCC
>LOJH01011234.1:6627-26676 GCA_001685095.1 Ellobius talpinus
TGGTGATGATGATGATGATGATGATTCCTTCACTGATATCAGAACCAGAATCAGTCTTCCATTGTGGACTAAGTACCAGAAACTCTCCAGAATCACTCTCCAGGTCTTTGGCACCAGATTGGGATTATTGAGGCATGAAGCCAGGTGAACTGAGCAGCTATCAGGTTGTTGGACTCCCCAAAAGACAAACAGTTACTGTGGGACTGTCCCATTACTGAGACACACAACCTCAAAGACAGAGCAACTACTAAGACCTCAGCCCCTTAGGTGTGATCTCAGCTGTTCACTGCTATTCTAACATCACTTACTTGATAATCACACCACTGATTTTCTTCCCCTAGACAAGTGGTTCTCAACCCTCCTAACCTGCAACTCTTTAATACAGTTATTCTTGTTCTAATGGCCCCCAACAGTAAAATTACTTTTGTTGCTACTTCACAACTTTAATTTGGTGCTTTTGTGAAGTATAATGTAAATAACTGTGTTTTCTGATACTCTTAGGCAACTGCTGTGAAAGAATCATGAAATATCTCCCCAAAGGAGTCATGACCCACAGGTTGAGAACCAGTGCTCTAGGGAATTCTTACACCACTCTTGGAATATGCACAAAGAACTCTGTATCTTATTATAGATACTTGCTCATACATGTTCATTGCTATTCTGTTCAAAATAGCTAGGAAATGGGTACAACCTTGATGTTTATCAATTTATGAATAAATAGTCAAAATGTTGTACAGTTATACAATGGAATATTATTTTGTTATCAAGAAAAATGAAATTATACAATTCATTTTATAATATCCAATCAAACACAAGAGGGATACATATATTTAAATGTTCATTATTTCTCTGTAATTTTTTTAGGGGGCTAGCAGATAGACTCTGGAAAGAGTGCTGTTAAAAAGTGTTAAAATGTTAAGTAAGGTACCATGATGGAGAACTTTCAAGAAAGAAGAGATAGAATTCAGTGCTTTGAAGGGTAAATAAAAAATAGCAAAACAAAATGGTTAGATTAGGATTAGTGAGGTCAGGATAGAGGAGGAAATTCTGGGAGTGATAAGTAACATTACAGGCAATTCAACAAAAATCATAGAAACACTATTTCTATAGAATCTTTCTAAAATATATTAATAAACATATTTTTAAAAGTTAAAAGGTAGTTACCCTGTAATGTGACAACAATGCCCCAACTAGATATCACAGACTAACAAATGAAAACCTTAGTACCAGGAATGGGTTACTTCGTTTGTAGTTGTTGGCCAATGAGTTCCCATAAACTCTAAAATATTATGGGTTATTTCCAATGCAATTGGTTATGCTCCATAACTTCAGGATGAGACCCTATTGCTGAAGACACAAAATGCTTGAGGCGTGGAACATGGATAAATCAAGCTGGTCCTCACCTGAAAGCTTTATCCCTACTGGCTAGCTATCACAGTGATGGAAATTAATGTTAAAGAATCGTTAATCTTACCTGTGAACCCTGCATGCTATGATGATGACTGGGATTGCAAGATATGTCCTCTGGTGCGATAGTGGCATGAACATCATGGAAGTAATTAACTACACTCTCATTGGATATAAGGCCCACTGCAGAAGATGAGATACATGTCTGATACCATTATAAGGGACAAGAACCTCTGGCTAGAGAGATCATAGGCCCTAGGGAGAACCTCATTCTATTATTGTGTTAAATCAACACAGTATTAAACTAATTCTTAATGACTTATCATTATACTCATAGATTAATCCATCTCTCAACCCTCATCTGAGAACCTTCTATTTGCAGCAGAGGAGATTAACACAGAGACCCACAAGAGATCAAGGTGCAGAGAATAAGAGAATGGGAAGGTTTAGCCATAAATGGGACATCTACACCATACCTCTTCCTTTATTTGTCTCCTCCTCACATAGCTCAGGAATCATTGTGGATGGATCAGGGAAGATATTAAGAGCTCAAGGATGATTACAAGCAAACAGTGATGTAAAGACAAAGCAGGGCAGATGCAAAATGAGCTCACAGAGGTTGTGAATGTATGCACAAGGCCTGTGCAAACTCAAGTCAGACAAAATCTCAGCATGGAGAGAGGAGGTGGGCATGAACTCCCATACTAAGCTAAGGAATTATTGTGAACTAATTGCTGCTGGGAAGGGAAAAACGATTTTCTTCAAGAGTGTATCCCCTGATAGGCTGATTATTCTCTGTTAGAAGGCCTCACATCCTTGGTAGGGTTTTAAAAAAGAAGACACAAAGTCAGTTGTGTAGAGAAGGTTGTGTACTTTTGGGAGGAACCGGGGAAGAGAATTGATATTCTTAAAACTCATTACATAAATTCTCAAAGAACTAATAAAAGTGGAAGGGGAAATAAACTATTCACTAACCTATCCAAAGAGTTTAAAAATGGTAATAACCATGAAGAATCTCAGCTTTCAAGTATTTTAAGTTTTTAATTATGTGTGTATAGTGATTTGTATGTGTATTCTGTTCAGGTATATCCTCAGACTTTAAGGAAAGATGTTCAAAAAATGGCTAAGGTATTAAAAGTTAAAAGAGTAATGAAATATTTTAACACATTTTAACAGCACTCTCTGCAGAGTCTCAGCCCGGCACCCCTCTGAAAACAATACAGAGAAATAATGAACATTTAAATCTATATATCCCTTTTGTTTTTGATCAGTTATTGTCCAGTGCCTAACAGAATGTCAATACTCAACAAACTACTACGCTATATTGCTATTAGATGGTTTCATGGATGAGTGCGAGAGAGAAGAAAGGAAACAAATGTTCACACAAATGCTCAGATGCCCTGGGAAAATCTGCAAGACAGGGTAAAAGATAGCCTCCGGGTTGCAGTGTGGAAACACATTCAACATTGATTATGTGTTGCTTTGCCGTTTCGTGTGTGTGTGTGTGTGTGTGTGTGTGTGTGTGTGNCGCGCTTGCGTTTGTGTGTGTGTGCGCGCGCTTGCGTGTGTGCGTGCGTGCATGCGTGCACGTGTGTGTGTGTGTGTGTATGTGAGACTCTCACATAGTCCCACTGGAAGTAAGGAAATAGTCAAGCAAACAACATCAACCAAGGTAATCCCTACTTCTAAATCTCTGCAACACAAAGAAAGATGGGGGAAGTGTCACAGTCCTGCCTCCTCCAGTAGTCACAACAGGACAGGATGGTGGTAGTTTCAGTGTGACTCATGAGAAAGATAATCTATGAATTTAGGCAGAACCTCGGAAATTCTCAACTAGGGGTTTTAAAAATATAGAAAATCCAAACTTTCAATGCCTCTGTTTTCTGTTATTATGATCATTTAAATCTTTTCAACAGTAGCACACAAGCTCTCTAATAACTTTTCTGGAGGATGTAGGTGGAAGGTATGGTGAAAGTACATGCGGGAAGGAAAAAGGATGAAGCTGAAAGAGTGAGAGAAGGCAGTGTGCTGGGCTCCACATTCCATAGCAACACAGAAGGCATAAGGAAGGAACCAAGGGCAGACTTCTCATCCTTTTACTCCCACCAGGCAGAAATTATGCTGTGAAAAAGATCAGCCATTGGCTTTATTTGAATTAAAATCATATAGAAATTTCAGGCACACGCTCACACATTTGAAACTGGAGTAATTCTTTGGGTGGGGCTGGTAGTCATTTCCCAGCCTCCTTTGGAAAATGGCTTGGAATTAGAGGCAGTTTCTTGCTGTGAGATAATTGTTTCCTTTCTTCTGACTAGAAAATTCACTGTGGAATGAGAAACTATTTTTTTCACTTAATAATACAGTGCAGGTACATAACATTCTTTCTCTCCATTGTTGCTGACTGAGTGGGCTTAATTGGTTGTATTATGTCATTTCCATAACCTAATGTGTGTATGTGTATGTGGGTGCACATGTATGATGTATAATCCAGAGGCTAACTTAAGATATCATCTTCAATCTTTCTGTACCTGCCTTTTGAGATGGGCTCTCTTCCTGAGCCTGGACCTCATCTATGTTGCTTGACTGACTGAATAGCAGGTCCAGGAGCCCTTCTCTCTTTGCATCCCCAGTGCTGGCAATTGAAGTGAGCACCACCATGCCTGGCTTCTCTGTGTGGGCTCAGGGTTATGAAGCTCAGGTTCTCATGTTTGTGCACTTAAATAATGGAACCATCTCTCCAGCCTCTCCAGTGTTCCAAATGGTTTATAGTGGGGAAAAAACTTTTGTCTTCCTTTCCATACACTTAAACATTTTTATTTTGTCCTACTAACAATCAGGGAACTTACTACCTTCTAGTGAGTGGAAGTCAAGAATTCTTCAAACATACTGTAATGTATAGAATACTACATAACAAAGAGCTATATATTTCAGCATGTTGATTGTGCCAAGATGAGATATAACATTATATAAAACTTCAAAATTATTTATCATTTTCATATTCCATTTATGCTTATAAGATGCCTTCTTTACTAATAATTGGGGATTTGATTTTTGGCCCAATTATACTCATGTAAACAATTACACATAAAGTATTCTACTGATTCTTGAGTGAAGAAATCTGTCAGAGTTTGTCACCTCTAACAACCATCCCGGAGATAAGCACATACTCCTAACAAGATCATTGTGGATGAGAGTAGGGACTAGGGAAAGGAGGAAAAGGAAAAGAAATCCAATGATATAAGATCATCAGGACATTCTGTATTTTGAGTAACTAGAACTATATTATGGGGCAGAACACCAAGAGACAGGCCGAAAAACTGCATTCCCCTGGGGTATAAGAGTTCCCATTTCTCCACACCTTTGCCAGGTCTTGCTATCTTTGGTCTTAACTTTTTTTTTAGTCTTAATATATCACATCTTGGTTATATTGTTTATGATCCCAATCACTCTTAGATTCTACCCTCCCTACCCACTCACTTTCTTATTGTTTCTCTGTGTTCAAATTAAAGAGCATAAAATCACCACATGAAAAGTACACAGGCAAAAACGAATAAGCAAACATGGAGTCTTTTAATTTTATCCAACTATTCCTGAACATGTGGCCTGCACTGGAGTGTGGTTGACATAGTGTGTTACTTCATCGAAGAAAACTGATTTCCCCTCTCTCAGCAGCAGTCAATTGCAAATAACCTCTTGGCTAGAAGTGGGGCATTGGGATTACTTTTTTTCTGTTCTGAGATTTTTGTCTAGGTTGAACTTGCACAAGTCTTATGCATGCTGTCATAGTCTCTGTGAGTTCCTATGTGGATCAACCTTGTTGTGTCTGGAAAATGCTGCTTCTTCTGCCATGCCCAGAGCTTACACTCTTTCTATGTCCTCTTTACAGAGAGCACTGAACCTTGAGTTTAATAAAGACATCTCATTTGGTATTAAGTACTCCACAGTCTCTCACTCTCTGCACATTATGCAGGTGTCAGTCACTGCATTAATTACTATCTATTGCAAAAAGAAGCTTTTCTGATGAGAGGTGAGCAATATACTAATCTATGGGTATAACAATACATTGCTTGGAATTGTTTTATTGCTATACTTGCTTAGTGGGATAGTGGCATAAAATTTCCCATAAGGTCCATGAGCTATCTGGTGTCAAGTTTTTGGCTGCTTTAATAGCATCAGGTGTGGGTTTCAGGTTATGGAGTGGGCTTTAGATACATTCAAAAGGGTATAAGTTACGCCGATAACATCTGGGACACTATTGCACCAGTGGCTATATCTTGCAGGCTAGTCACTATTGTAACCTACAGGGTTCACAGTGGGGTTAAATTGTTGACTACTTTTCTCTTCCAGTGTTGTCTTTAATACCTTGCGCACCTATGAACACTATTCTGTCTGCAGACATCAAGCTTCTCTTTGAGCAGCAGTCTAACTTTTCAGTGTTCACTGAAGTAAGTATATGATGTCCTCAGTAACAAGGTTTTATCAGATTGTGGGGGGTAACCATTGGCAGTGTCCTGCAATGTTTGTGAACAGGGGTTTATGTTAGGCCTACCACTTAAAAATTGTAATTCATTATTGATACTAGAGGGCTTTTGATAATGTGTAGTGTTCAGTTTAGTACTGCCTCCCATTATATGACAACTCCATTTTAATTTCATTTATGTGTATATCTGTTTTGGGAAGCATCACCATAGTTAATTTTCCATATGACTTTTTAAAAGGCCTGTAGTATCAGTTCTCCCTTCCATAATTCCCACTGTACGCTGTCTTCCCATCCCCATCTCCCCAAAACAAATGACAAGAAATGAAGGAAAAGATTCTGTAAAAAGAAAACACTCTTTGCCGGCAGAAGTACAAACTTCTTACTATTGGTATCAGTGAGAAGTTTCCTTTAAAAGCTGTAAATAAATCTACAATAAGATATAGCCATACTACACTGTACCAATGCTTCCTTGTAGGTATATGTTTATTGATGTTCATTGCTGCTCAGTTTGTAATAGCCAGAGATTGGAAACAGCCTAAATGTTCATCAAATAGTAGGTAGATAATGAAATTTTCACACAATCCATATTATTCAGCTGTTAAGAAATATGAAATTTGCATATAAATTGATTGAGTTCCTTCTATGATATTCCTGTGCCTTGGATGGGATGATAAAGAATTCTCATCGATGTCTGGTCATTCAACAATCATTTGTTCCTTGTACTTTGACTAGTTTTAAGTCTCTCTCATCATCGCTAGGCACTGCAGAAGAAAATTTCTCCTACCAAAGACAGCAGTACCAATATTCTACAGGCATAAACATAGTTATTTACAAATAAGCTTGACAGGCACATTATGTTCATTCATAAAATTAGCAATAATATTTCTTCACTATGACCTATAACTTCCCCAGCCACAGGCATTCATCTGGTTTACTGTACCACATGTGAATTCCATCCTGTGGAGTAGACATGAAATTTAGGATAAAAACAGATGGTTACCCCAAAAACTGACTTGCCACTCTTGTAGCATTGTGCTCATCTTGTCTGACTTTTCTTTTGGCACACAAGGTCCACACATGAGTAATATTGTTGATATTCTCACCTAACAATACTGCATTGCATTTTGAGCACTGTAAGGATTAGCCATCAGGGAGGACACGTGGTGTTCCAGCCTAAAATATCTATATCCTACTAACAAAGCATATGACATATTCATCAACAGAGTCTTATCAAGAAGTTCTGGTCAGCAACAAAGAACAGGGGAAATTTCCTATGTCATTTGGAGGTCTAAGGTATCTTTCTGGTAAACAATTTTTAGTGATCCAGGCCATCTCTCACAGTAGCATTTTAATTTAATAATATATGGTTTCTGGTAAGTGTTTTGTCAACACATTTCAGGTAGCTTAATCTTATTTAAAAACTTGTTATGTTCATTAGCTTACCAAATATTATATATAGCTCCTTATGGATTTGTTTATATATCATTAGTTTTCATTGACACCCTCACCCAACTCCTCTTCTGTATCTTCATGCCCTCTCTCCAGGTAAACTTTTAAGGTTATAATAGTAAGATGTATGTGATAAGCAAGTGGAATGGGGTATCTGAGCTAGAAATCCTTGAACTGATTTTCTTAACTAATGAGAAAGATTTTTTTCTTTCTTCTTCCTGCTAACACCCAGTTTCCCCAGTATCTCTTATGAAAGATGGTACTATCCCCAATATACATTCTTAGTGCATTTGTGCACACTCAGATGGCTGTAGAAGAATGCTTTTATTCTAGACTCTCTTTTCTATTCATTCCTATGTATGTTTATGCCAACACCAGGCTGCTTAATGCCCCAACAGTGTAGGATATTTTGAAGTCAGGCATTATAATGCCTACTGGTTTGATCTTTGCTGCTTAAAAGTCCTTTTCTATTCACAGTATTAGTGATTCTATACAATCCTAAAACATGAGTTTTATCCACCAAACTAGAGAAAATCATATCCAAATGTCACAGTTGGGTAGTATCTTCAGGTTCTGGCTCTTGTGCTCTGTTCCTCAGGAGCTGACAGCCATTTTCACACTCAGGGACTTTTGATCCTTCTTCTACGATCCTAGAATCTGATCTTCTTTGTCACTTAGACACATGAATACTCATCTTCTTTTAAGAAAACACTTTCCACCATAACTATCTCACAATTTGATTAAATTGATAGCGAATAGGAAATGATCTATTCTCCTGTGTTTTACTATGAATGAATGTCAGACTGTCCTTGACATCTAAATTTATTGCTGTAAGAAATACTGACAGTAATCCCTGATATATTCTTTGATCAAGAAATTAAATTCAGAATAATTGGCACAATTTTACTCAGGAAATAGTGTTTGAAGGTGTCCATATTTGTATGTATCTGTAGTTCAAATATTAATGATGTATAATATTAAATAATCATTCCAAGAAGTGTGTGGTGCTAATTATAAAGGAAAATAAACTGGCTTTATAGGAACTTTTAAAAAGAAAGAATAAATCAAATTCAAATACACTATTTGTCTCTGTCCATACATCATATTAAAGTTATGCTAAAGTATATAAATGTAATCCTGATACATAGTGGCTGAAGGCTCTTTCATGTGATTTATATCTTTCCTGAAGGATTTATGTATCCTTCCTGGTTGCTTTCTACCATCAACTTGAAATTTATATTATCCAATCAGGTAAAGACCACATTCAACACTATTTGAATAATGGCTCATAGGTCATAACTTTTCTAGATAGAAGGAGAAGGCAGTTTAATGATAGTCTAGATTTAACAAACCTTAAATAGGAACAGTTTGATTTTGGCAGCCATCTATTTTTCATATTTTTCTAAGTCTCTGTTGTCACTAAACATAAGAATGAACAGTGTACACCCACTTATCAAAACCTCTAACCAAAATGCTTATTTTGAAATTAATTTGGGGAGTGTTATTGCAGAGAATATTATGATGGTTAGAATGGTTTGCTGTGATGTCATTAATTTACCCCATTCCCTTATGTTAACATTTTCCTTAAAGTCTGTTTCAAAATTTTTAAGAAAAATAACTCATTGTATTTATCACACATTTATTATTTACTGCTGTTATTTATATCACTGGATAGAGAATTAATAGAATGTGAGAAAGTGGATAAAAACTTTCTATACATTCTTCCGATTTTATAAATATTTTATGAGCAATTGATCTAAGATGAAAGTTCAGTACTCTTCACAACACAAATGTCTTTAAAACATTTAGTCAAAGCCAAGGGAAAAATTTTTTAAAAATAGTTCCTGCCAATGATGTATCAGGGAAGTTGCTAACACTAGAAAATATGCCAATTTAAGTAGCTGTTGACTGAAAGAACTAATTTATATATTTAGATATTGGAACTGGTATGTTTGCCCTAGTTCCATTTATGATACATGGAGTCAGTTTGATATCTTTGACAAAGTGTTACAGCAAAGGACCTTTTTTGTTTTATTTAGCATCATAGAGGACAATCAGCCAAAATGTAATCTCAGATGTGTGAAGTTATCACATAGTTCATAAGATATTCAGCTCTGCAGTATCAAAAATGGATCTGAGACTTTTACTGCAAAGTATAGTATAGAGGAACCACATTGGGTTAATGAATTCACTTTCACAGAGTAGATTGGGGCTATATTTGTAACTTCAAGAAAGCATGATTTGTAGTTATCAGTTCATATTCCCTTAGTATGCTCAGGATACTTAACTTATCAGTGAGCAGATTGAAAGGCTACTGTTTGTGTGGAAGGAAAGCAGACCTGCAAAATGTGGAAGTTAAAGGTGAGATATACACAATACATGAAACAGTTACTGATCATTTGCTTTCTCCTGAATAGATTATCATAATTTACATCTATACTTAACATTTACAACAATCCTGTGCACAGATAATTTTATTTATTCATTTTCTTTAAAATTTTGAAATTATAACATAACTACTATATTTCTCCTCCCCTTTCCACCCTCTGATACAGGTATATACCCTCTCTACTTCTCTTTCAAATTCATAGCCTCTTTTTTCAATAATTATGATTACAAGCATTTGCTATGAGAACTTAATTTAAATATGTATATGGGGTGTTTATACTGTGTGCAAGTCTGTGTGCCAATATAGGCCAGAATAGGACAGCAGCTCCTGTAACAGGAGTTACAGTTGGTTGTGAACTGCTGAGTGGGTGCTGGAAATTAAACCCAGGTCAAATAAAATAGTTCTGCACACAACTGTGCAACGTTATCTTAGCACAATGGCAAAAGCCTACAGACTGATCATAATCAATCTTGAACAAAGTCATGTTAGAAAAGAGACATCACTCAGTTTCCAATATGGTTCTCCAAGATATAGCAAGAAGCTAGGAAATACATTGTTTAAAAAATGAGGTGTTAGACAACCCGGGACTGGAGTTACTTGAATTTATGGGCCAATATGTGAGTACTAGGAATCAAATATGGGTCAACTGAAAGGGCAACCAGTGCTCTTGACCACTGGACCATCTCTCCAGCCCCTCATTGTATGAGGTTATGAGCAAGACTTACATCAATCAATAGTCAAAACTTATGTTTATGTTTTTATCATGTAGTTTTATTTTTGTTGCTTCTAATTTTTATTGTAGGCACAGAGGATGCTTTAGGGGAACAGTAGGTACAGAATCTGTTTGAAGATGATGAAACCTGATGAAACCTGATGAAAGAAGATAGAAACCTAACTGATCAACTAACCCATCAATCATATCTATTATAAATAAATCATATTCCATTCAAACTTTGGTTATCCTTCTTTAAAAAATTCATTTTTATAGTTAATTATACCATTCATGTTAGATTTTCAATTATATTAGAAAAAGATAGAAAATAATTCTGGGTTGACTTTCTCCAATTTCAGATTTTCTGCTGACAATAAAAATAAATGCTTTCATGTATTAGTGACAATAAGAACATAATTTGTGAACCACTGAATAGGACGTAGCAGTCCTTGTCAACAGGGAAGCAAGTAGAGTGCAGGTTACCTCTGGTTGAGCAGTTCCCGGGGCATATTTGACCACAGATACCCTCAACCTTTCAGTTAACCTACTCTTTATGAACCCATGAAAGACAGAATATGATTCCTGCTTGTGGTCTGAAAAAAGACATTATACAATCACAGATTTAAAAGTTTTAAAAGTTGATTTATACTGATATGTATGCCTGTGTGTGTGCGTGTGTGTGTGTGTGTGTGTGTGTGTGTGTGTTCACCACATATGTGTAGATGCTTGCTAAGGCCAGGAGATTGGGTTTGAATTCCTGGAACTGGAACTTGGAGCAATAGGCACTCATGAGCCATCTGATGTGGGTGCTGGGAGCAGAACTAGATCCTCTGTAAGAACAGCAAGTGCTCTTAGTAGATTAACCAATTCTCCAGTTCCCTGAAATATTTTAATAAATATTATATGAATGGTGCTGTCAATAAAACAGAGGCTGATATTGGAAGGAATGAAAGTATGGGCATCATTCTCTCTTTCTTTCTGTGTGTGTGTACGTGCACACACACACATGTCCATTCATGTGTAATAATACCAGGGAATATGTATCAATTCATGCATTACATGAATTGAAGTCAGAGGGCAGCCTCAGATTTTGGTTCCCATCCCCCACATTGTTTTCCCACCCTCTACCTTGTTTGAGACAAGATCTCTTCATAGCTTTTCTGTTATATTTGCTAGGATAGCTGACTCATGAGCATCCAGGGAGTTTTCTGTCTCTTTTTTCCATCTTTGTACAAAAGAGCTCATGGTACTTCACACACCTTTTATTGAGTTCTGAGTGTTCAAATTCAGGTCATCACAGTAGCAGAGAAAGCACTTTTGCCACCGAGCTCTCTCCCCAACTCTGAACATACATTCTACCTTACAAAGAAAGGCTTCAAGAGTATCATACTCTGAAAATGAAGAAGTTTCCAGAATATTCTATTCAATTTAGTTGGTGTATAGGCCTCCTTTTAGGTGTGCCCAAGTGTGATATGTTAGGGGAAAGAAGTCGAATAATTAAAAAGAGTTCTGCAATGTTTTCAACATTTTTCAAGCAGTATGTATGCGTGTGTGTGTGTGTGCGTGTGTGTGTCTTCGTTGGTGGGGTTGGGCATTTGTGCTTATGTTCATGTCTGTTGGTGGGCTGGTATGTTTTGTAAATGTATGAGGAGGTCAGAGGACCTCCTCAGGTGTTGCCTCCAGGTATCTGCTTCTGTTTGGGGTCAGGGTCTCCCATTGGCTTCACACACACGAAATAGACCCATCTGACTGGCCAGAGAGTTTCTAGAGACCTGTTTGCCTTTGCTTCCATCTTGCTGTCATTGAGATTATGTGCCTGTATCACCACACACAGCTATTTTGTTGTTTGATTTCCATATGTCTTCTGTGATCAAATTCAGGTCTTGCAAAAGAAGCCGTTTTCAGACTATCCTTTTACAGGACCATCTCCCAACCTGCTTTCTATTTTAAAATAAGAGTTTAGGTATTTAAGAATTAGTCATTTCATTGGTTTTCTAGGCTATAGAATCTCCTGTGATTAATAGAAGATGTGGGATTGCTCATATAAATGCGTTGCTTTTATTGGTTGATGAATAGAGCTGTTTCAGCCAATGGCTTAGCAAAGTAAAGCCCGGCGGGAAATCCAAACAGAGATAGGGAGAAAGAGTAGGTGGAGTCAAGGAGAGGACACATAGCCTCTGAAAGAGAAAGAGTAGGTGGAGTCAAGGAGACGACATATAGCCTCTGAAAGAGAAAGATGCCAGAATATTGCGGGTAAGTTACAGCCTCATGGTGATAAGCAGATTAATAGAAATTGATTAATTTAAGATGTAAGAGCTAGCTAGAAGTATGCCTGAGCCATTTGGCCAAACGGTGTTGTAGTTAATCTAGTTTCGGTGTGGTTATTGAGGTCTTGATGGCTAGGAAAAGAAAACACAGTCTCAGTCTACAAATCAGTACAGTATATGTGACAGGAGAGATGGCTCAGCAGTGAAGAATATTGACGGTTCTTACAGAGGATCGGGGTTCTGGGCCCAGCACCCACATGATTGCTCACAACCATCTGTAACTCCAGTTCCAGGACATCCAATGCCTGTTTCTGGCCTCACCAGGCAGTGCACAATGTGGTACAGACATATGCATGCAGGCCATACACTGACACATAAAATAAAAATCAAACAAATTTTAAACGGAGGGAAGGTATAGTAGTTATTTTATAATTATTGTCTCTAAATGCCTGACAGAAGCAAACAAAGGCCCTTGGTTTGATACGTTAACTATGCCTCATGGCTCAGAAGGCACAGGTGAATTTAAGGCAGTGGGATAATGCAGATGTAATTAATTAGAACTTCACAGAACAAGGAACAGTAGGCTTGGGATGAAAGTGGAGCTATTTTGTAACTCAAATCTGGATTCTATAGCCCTGCAAATGTCTTCTAGGCTCCATGTCCAAGATATCTCTCAACTCCCTACAAAAGTGTCACCATCTGGGGACTAGTTGCTAATGCCCTTTAGCTTGTGAGACATATTCACTCTGAAACCATTGCAGGTTTCTTGGCATTACTGAATGATAGCTGTTCCCAAGATAATTCAAGTCAATGCATTACTCTTCTTGTCATTAAGAATATTGTAGTTGCATCTCACAGAAACCAATCTCTTTTCTAAAAATATACACATTCTGGCACAGCTTTTATTTTTTATTTTATCGCTTTGAAAGCTCAATCAAGTTAGTTTATAAACATGATGTCATTTCAAGTTATTTTGTAACAATGATGTCGTTTCCTGGGTGCACATGTAATTATGTTTGCCTTGATGTTGGAGAGCTGTACATACCCAGAAGGTGGACTTGAAATTTCCAACCACTGTTATTATAACAATTAAGGACAAGTGATTGTCTGACAGGATAATTGTAGATGAGGGGATGTATGGTCACACCTAAATTCTGCCTTAACTGCTTTTGCACCTAACACAATGCCACTGTGTCTCCTAACCTTGGATTCTTTACCTACATTTATCAGCCACTTCCTCACTTTTCGTCCCCAAGACAAACTCCAAACACAATATGTGAACATTTAACCCTTTCCTTAGAAACAATAAGGCATGTAACAGACAGTTTTGCTGAATTCTTTTGGTGCACTGGAGGAAAGAGAGAACCATTCTGAGTGTATTTTAAATCCAGAACAGTTGTGACTGTCTTTAGAGGACTGATCGATTCTGATAAAAGAGAATACATAGCTATTAATAGTTGACATTATGTCCCTTCTTAAAACAAGCCAGAGACTGCACCTTATTTAAGGGTGTGATGTCTTTCTGCTTCATGAGAAAATGTCATTTAAAAACATTGTGTGCATAGAAAATTTTGCTATTTATGTATTTTCGGTTAAGTATTACTAATGAATGGTACAGTAAAAATACCAATAATATTTTTAGAATTGTTTGCAAAATTTGCTGACAGGATTCTCTCCCTTTAACTGTGTAATTTGCTTTCGTAGTTGATGAAATAGTGAACGTCCAGGAAGTTACTACATAAGTGGAAAACAGAGTTCATGGATACTAAAATAACCGGCTCTTCAAGTCACTTATCATTTGCACTTCGTTGGCATAGCTGGATTCTATTCGTGGAAATAAAGTACCTTGCTTAAATATTTAATCTCTGTTTTTCCATGATAATAAGAACATACCAACTTTATTTAATAATAGCCACAAAACTCAAGTTATCTCTGTAAATATCCAAATGACCAGCCTAGGCCAGAGACCTTGTCTCAAAAACCCCTTCAAGACAAACAAACAAACAAAAAAGATAAGACAAAAAACAAACCCACTAATGGATATGGGAGCTTTTAAGAGCTGGATAATTATCATACGAGCATATTTAATGATTGTCTTTTCTTTTGCCCAAAGCCTTATTTATTTCAGGCCCATTTTATACAAGTGATTTCCTTAGGTCATGGCACATCTAAAGGACATGACAATCACACATCTTTCTTTTTCAGCCTAATAATATTTTTCATGTTACTTTTTCTCTCTCTAGGGTTTTGTTTATTTATTTATTTTCTTTTGAGTTGGGTCTCACTACATAACCCTGGCCACCCTGGAATTGAGTTTGTTGGCCAAGCTGACTCAGAACTCTAAGAGATACACCCACCTCAGCCTCCTTAGTGCTAGAATTACCTTTTCTTTTATTTCTTCTTGTTACCTTGTCACCCTGCCTCCACCAATGTCTTCTATACCTGTCAGCTGAAAATCACTATTATACATGCAACCTTCTGCATAGGTAATCATTCTTTCTCAATTGTGTGGCTATTCCTGCTCTTATTAAGACCATGTCAGACTTGGCCATGACTGCAGTTCAAATGTTGAACACACAAAGGGCTCCTGTGATAGAAATGAGCCTATAGATACCTTCTTTATTAGGTTAGCAAACTGTGAATTTCTAGGCAGATTTTACATCCTGTAGCATTTGGATACATCACTGTATTTTATGAAGAGGTCTCTGAACTGTTTCCAAAGTTTGTTTCTAACGTTCTACTGCCTGCAACTGATGTGCCAACAATATATATGAATAATGAGTATACAAAAGAATCACATTTGACAATTTTCTGAAATATGTCTTAGGACATTATAGGATATAATTTATGTGACTCCATAATGTGAAACTTTGGTATTCAATATTTCTTGAACAAATTGAAATTTTTCTTCTGAGTAATTAATTTAACTATGAATATTTTAATGTTCTTGAGTAAAAATATTACATAAGCACAAAGCCCATAAGTTATGGTGTATTGGTTTCCAACAGAATAAAGACTTTTGTTTCAAGGTAAAATATGCTTTGACCAAACAATGTAAAAACATCCGTGCATGTTTTTATTTAATTATTCTCTATTACAGAATTCTAATATGTGCCTTTGTGTATTATGACATATACATATAACTGTGCATATACATATGTATAAATATATGAATTTTTCAATATAAATGCATCATTCCTCTCTTTTATTACCTACAGATTTTCTTTCTGTGAGTTTATTTTTTCCTGGTCAACTCATGTTCAAATGTATTGATTGGAAAATTCAATAAGACCTGCACATGGATGGAGTAAGAGATGAGTGTCTGAGCTCCCTGCTGGACAGCACTGTTCTCTAGACCCTAGCCCCCCTCCCTACAGCACACTCATCCAGTGCCACTCCCCCACCCACTGCAACCCCAGAGAACAGGCAGCAGCATCCTACCCCACCAGCCATCTCCCACCACATTAGCAACCAAGGGAGTCACAGACTCTGCCTGCACTTGGAGCAGAAGCGACCACCAGAGCCAAAGGCACCACCAGCACTGAATGGAAGAAGAGTGACCCCTGGAGCCGCAGGCTCCACCTGCATCTATTGGCAGAAGAGATGGGTAGAGGGCAGTGTAAGAACACATTCAACAACATAAAGAGCAGTGTGGCACCACAAGAAACTAGTAGTTCTAAAACATCAAGACCTGAACATCCCAATGCAGATGGAGCCGAAGAAAATGACATTAAAAATAGCTTTAGGCTCTTCCTTCCGGTTCCCGCAGCCTCTGCAGCCATGAGCAGCAAAGTCTCTTGTGACACCCTGTATGAGGCGGTGCGGGAGGTCCTGCACGGGAACCAGTGCAAGCGCCGCAAGTTTCTGGAAACGGTGGAGCTGCAGATCAGCCTGAAGAACTACGACCCCCAGAAGGACAAATGGTTCTCGGGCACCATCAGTCTTAAGTCCACCCCTCGCCCCAAGTTCTCGGTTTGCGTCCTGGGGGACCAGCAGCACTGCGATGAAGCCAAGGCCGTGGATATCCCCCACATGGACATTGAGGCGCTGAAGAAGCTCAGTAAGAACAAGAAGTTGGCCAAAAAGCTGGCCAAGAAGTATGACGCCTTTCTGGCCTCTGAGTCTCTGATCAAGCAAATCCCANGGACCAGCAGCACTGCGATGAAGCCAAGGCCGTGGATATCCCCCACATGGACATTGAGGCGCTGAAGAAGCTCAGTAAGAACAAGAAGTTGGCCAAAAAGCTGGCCAAGAAGTATGACGCCTTTCTGGCCTCTGAGTCTCTGATCAAGCAAATCCCACGTATTCTGGGCCCAGGCCTGAACAAGGCTGGCAAGTTCCCTTCCCTGCGGACACACAATGAAAACATGGTGGCCAAAGTGGACGAGGTGAAGTCCACGATCAAGTTCCAGATGAAGAAGGTGCTGTGTCTGGCTGTCACTGTCAGCCACGTGAAGATGACTGACGACGAGCTGGTTTACAACGTCCACTTGGCTGTCAATTTTTTGGTGTCCTTGCTCAAAAAGAACTGGCAAAATGTCCGGGCTTTGTATATCGAGAGCACCATGGGCAAGCCCCAGCGTCTGTACTAGGATGCCCCAACAAATCTTCGTGCTACCCTAAATAAATAAATCAATAAACAAACAAACAAACAAATAAATAAAATAAATAGCTTTAGGAAGACGATAAAGGCCCTTAGAGATGAAATAAAAAGAAAATTCAGCAAATAAGCACTCAGTTTTAAATTCACACTATACTATCATTATGAATTCTCGCACACCCCTGTTCCGCCTTGCCTGGAAGGTGAATGATTATTTATCTAGTGCATCCATTTAGTATACATGACATTGCAGTTAGTTGTGTATTAGTTATCTTAGGTATTAGATTCTATCCCATGGTATGGATTTTGCTTCAGGTAACTTTATTTTACTTACTAGTGGTGTGATGTACAGGAATGGTGACACTCTCAAGTCCATCATGACACAAATGAGCTACAAGAGACCTCTTTTATCTGAAAAGATGACATTTCTCAGCGAGGATAGAAAAAACGTGTGTGCCGCAGCTTCTGAGAACTGAGTTGAATTGCTAATTTTCAACTCTGATTAGTTTATAAATTAAACTTCGTTATAGCAAGTATGTATATGTATGTATATATATGCATATGTATGTGTATATATGGTATTTAGTTGTGTCTACACTTGGAGAGTTTCTTTGAGGATCTTGAAGTACATACCATATAAATAAAGGGAATACAAGGATGATAAGCATTTTTGTTCAGGCACTTTAACAGACTCTGCCACTTCCTTCTGAACTCTATGGCTCATGGCAAGAAATGGGATGTAATTTGTATTTTGCTTTTCAATAAAATACCATTTTTTCTTGTTCATTTCAAACTTTCAAAGAATCCATCACAGACAAGAGGAAACTACTCTATAAAGATTTTTGGATTTCTTCTGAATGATTCTATATGAAGACATAAAGAGATCTTTATGAATGATGCCAATGTCTCTCCATTTGCAATGACTTCTCTAGAGGAGTGGAAATGTACTAGAATATTCTGCCTATTCTGACTGAGATTTTGTAAATCAGACTAACGAGAAATGGACTAACAAGAGAAAATCAGAAGTACATGCATCTAAAAACATTTAGATATGGGTAGCAAAAAGGAAAAAAAATAAGCAGCCAAGTGATTTGGAGAGATGGCTTGGTGATCAAGAGCACTGCCTGCTCTTCCAAAGGTCCTGAGTTCAATTTCCAGAAACCACATGGTAGCTCACAAGCATCTGTAATGAGATCTGGTGCCCTGGGGACCTGGCCAGTCATCCACATCAGCTTAGACCACAAAACCCAACATCAACAAATCCAACAGAACTACCATATACAGGCTGCCCATGCATGCTTCCAAGTAAATGTGGGGTATTTCTCAGTTTTTAGGAGCAACAGATTATAGAAAGAAAAATAAATAGAGTAGCTAATTCTAGGGAAATAGTAGTTTCAGCAGAGTTAGTGATCTTTAAAATATAACATGTAGGAAATTATTCAGTTAGACACAAGGTTTTGAATTTATACCACTCCATGTCTAACATATTATTTCTTTCTACTACTTTTGTGAAAAATACCCCCTCCTTTATTATAAACATCTACTCAGATGATCTTGTGGCAGTCTAACTCCATATGTCTGGGACCTTAACAATTGCCTTACAAAGACTGAAATTCAGCAAAAGGGGAGATCCCCTAAATTTTATTTCCAAAATTTCAGGCCATATCCTAAATGACTTCAGAATCTAAACTTCTGAGAAGAGAATATTTTGGGGATTAGTAAGCCTGGAGGCTATTGAGAACAGATAGTACCTTCATGGAATTGGTCCTACCTCCCATTTCTCTCCAAACATGAGAAAGGGAAACATCACAACAGCCCCACCTTAGGATTTATAACACCATATGAAATGGCATAGGAAAGGCTCCTGTGTGGTTGAATCTACCTAATGTGAGTAGAGCCTCATACCTGATTGTGCAACCTTGAACCATGAAGTAAATTCCCATGAGATAATTCCCTAGGCTTAGAATTTGCAGTTGCAGGTGTGATGACCCTAACAGCATTTGAATGATTGTATGTATGATGATGCTGCAAGTAGGACCATTGAAAAATAATAATAGTAACCATATTAGTGTGTATGTATTAGAGAGAGAGAGAGAGAGAGAAAATATGTGCGTGAAGATACTAGGACATTATTAAGAATCATTAAGGGAAAGTTACTTTTTCCTGGTCAAAATAACTAAACCAGAATGTGCTTCTAGTCTTAGGAGAAAACAAGATATCCTGATACAATGCAAAGACATTACATTCTACTGTCTCTTCCCTTAAGAGTTCCAAATAGGGTCATCAATCAGAGACCACCCCATATGAAAGATGATTTTCCTAAAGATGTGTCAAAGACAAAGGAGGAATAATTATCCGCTTGAGACAATGTACTTATATTTCTAAGAAGCTCTTCCACAATGCAGCTGCTTGCAAAACTTGCATCATTAACCACTGGTGCAGGAGAATTGTCTGCATTCTGTCAATCATGTTTTAAATAAACGCTGATTGGCCAGGCAGGAAGTATAGGCGGGTCAACCAGACAGGAAGTAGAGGTGGGGCGATGAGAACAGGAGTATTCTGGGAAGAAGGAAGCTCTCCCCCCATTCCAGCCCAGACCACCGAAGAAGCAACATGTGAGCTATCCCTCTGAGAAAGATACTGAGCCATGTGGCTAACATAGATAAGAATAATGGGTAAATATAAGATACCAGAGCTAATAAGTAGCCTGAGCTAATGGGCCAATCAGTTTTATAACTTATGGAG
>LOJH01011235.1:0-26675 GCA_001685095.1 Ellobius talpinus
AGCTGTGTGGCTAGCATAGATAAGAAAAATGGGTTAATATAAACTATAAGAGCTAATAAGAAGACTGAGCTAATGGGCCAATCAGTTTTATAACCTATGGAGATCTCTGATTTTCTTTGGGACATGCCAGCTGTGGGGTACTGGGTGGGACAGAAACCCCAACAAGCCGTCCTTCATGTTACGTGTGTGCACGCGTGTGCGTGCATGTGCGCCTGCCAGTAGATCACTGGCATGGCAGCTCTATCAGAGAGGTCCCTGCCCTGTGGGAGTGCCTCAGTTCCATCGTATTTGTACTGCTTTGTTTTTTGTCTTCTTTCTTCAGAAATCACTTTTCAAATTTCTGTTGAGCAACAGGGGCGAGGGTTCAGTGGATAAATTGCTTCCATGCCAAAGTGAGGACTGGAATTCAGATCTCCAGAGTCCACATAAAGCCTGGGCGGACACTCAGAAGACAGATTCCCAGGACAAGGTGGCTGGCAGGGCTAGTTGACTCTGTGAGCTCTGGGTTCAACCAGAGACCCTGACTCTGTAACTAAGGTGGAGAACAAAGAAAGTAACCATGACAACTTGTGGCCTCCACACTGGTACTCTTCAAGGTTGTTTTCTACAGTCTTCGTGTTGGTTTAGCCCTTGCCCTCTCTCCCTTCCTTCCCGTCCCTGCCTCATCCTTCCATTCCCAGTATTCCACTTCCCCTTCATATCATCACCCCACACCCCTTCCTTGAAGCCTTTTATTCCGTCTCACCAGTCCTCTAGTTTCTTGGCCTCCATCCACACATGAGATTGTTTGTGAAACCTCCACAATGATTTTCATCATGCCTAAGTAGATTATACTCCACCAGCATTGTGTAAGGGCTCCTATTTCCCCAAACCCTTATCAGTCAGCCCTTGCCTTCACATTCTTTCTGGAGTGACATGAAATTTCAAAGTAGTTTTAATTTTAATTTGCATTTCCCTGATGTTGAGCACTCAAAAAAAAAGCGAAAACCTAAAACAAAAACAAGCAAAAATCCACGAATATTTCCTGGGGGCAGAGGGAAGGCACATGTGTTAGTGCATGCCTTTAATTACAGCACTGAGGAGCCAGAGGCATCTTGAGTTTGAGGACAGTGTGATCTACATAGTTAATTCTAGGCCAGCCAGAGCTACATGGTGAGACTCTGTATTTGGTTCATGGTCCTATTGATTGATTGGCACTTTGAGTACTTATTTTTCTTCTTCTTTTTTTTTTTTTTTTTAAAAAAAAGGAGTTTTTACCTGGGTACCAGGTAGCTTTTTATGAGAATGTTTTTCCATAACAGTATGGTGTTGTGGAACACTTTATTATAGGCATGTGTCAATGGGTTCTGTACAGTTGTAAGCTGTTCACATCTGCTAAAATAATACAAAAACATACCAGAGTTAGAGATATCCAGAGTTTACATGGCTGAATTAAAGGAAATCCTGTCTTCGTCTATAGGTCCAGATGGTTTAAATGTGATAGTTTAGTGCTGGGCTTGGCCGCCTGTGGCCGGCAGCTCAGACCTGGTTTTGCTTGTTTTGCATGTAATTTTCACTAGAACGCCGCCACATCTATCCATTTGTCTAGCAGTTCTGGCTTCTCTCAGTGTTCACAGCCGGTGGGACAGTTGCAGCAGAGCTCAGGGAACACACAGAACTCAGAATGTTGACTGCTTCACCCTGGTATAGTAACCTGGATGTTTCCCTATGTAATTTGGGACAGTGAAGGCAGAGACCGTCTGCTGGGGTTCTGCCCAGAGCCTCCCTGTGATAACTTGGTTCCTCCATTGTCTTTCCTTAACCTTTGCTGGGTGGGGCTTAGGTTATCAGTATCAAGCGGAAGCTGCCCCTGGAGCAGTCCTGTCCCCTGCAGTGCTGCTGAGGCTCAGCTGCTTCTCATTCACAGCGGCCACCCATCCAGAGGGAGGAAAAGCTGCCCTCTGATAGCTCTGTGACTCCGGGCATGGTGCCTCCTGCCTTGGACCCATTTCCCCTGTAATGAGGAAGCTGAGGAAGCAGGCCCGGCCTCCCCATGGCTCTTCGACCTTTCAAACTTCCGTTGAGAGGTGGTTCTTTTCAGACTTTTTAAAATGGGTGTTTATTTATTAGCGTTGCATGTGTGTGTGCGTGCGTTCCATGGTATGTACATGGAGATCAGAGGGCAATTTTAGGGAGTCTGCTTTCTCCTTCCATTGTGGGATCTGGGGATCAAATCATGCCATCAGTTTTCCATGCCTTTTCTCTTTGAGCCGTTTGGCCAGCCCTCAGCTAAGAGTTTTGATATGGGATTGTTTGGAAAGAGATTCCCTACCCTGTTTTGAACTCCCAGGGTCCCCATTCATCGTAGACAGGGCTACTTAACCCCAATGGCTGTACTATGACCCAGGTAGGGCTCAGCCCACTGAGTGGACTTTCAAGGCCAGGTTGGGTTAAGGGTTCTCAATGGGGGGGGAATGTCAAATGACTTTTTCATAGGGGTAGTCTAAAAACATCAGAAAACACAGGTATTTACATTACAATTCTTAACCAGCAAAATTAGTTAATGGTGTGGCAATGAAAATAATTATATGGTTGGGAGTCAATGCAACATGAGGAACTATTAAAGGGTTGAAGCGTCACGAAGGTTGAGAACCGCTGTTTTAGGGTCTGTGCCTCCTGGAGGCCAATATAACCTCAGATTTAGTTGAATCATAGGCAATTGAAGGAGTCGCAGGTATCTCTAATATTCTGTGAACTCAACCCTGGGATTTCTTGTTCTGGGATAGTCCATGACCATGATTTTGCATCCTGCTGGCAGGACTTAGGTGTCAAAGCATAGCCATGAGGTGCTCGATTGTCAGATGTAGCCCCAGAGATGGGTGACTGCTCAGAGCCTTGCGATGTGTGAAGAGCAAACTTGATAATATAATTTCTTCAGGCTCTTCTTGTTCTCTACCTTGATGTCTGTCTGCATTCTTCCTGGCTTGTTTTCCTGAACTCTGCATCTCTTGTTTTCTCCAGAAGGGGAAGCTGAGACTCTGGAAAAGGGGACCTTTTTTTAGGACACTAGTCCTTTTGGGAACTGCCTGGGGTAAGACTGTGATAGCTACTTTCTCCATGCTGGGATAAGACACCTGACGAAAGCCACTGAAGAAGAAGAAGAAGAAGGGAGTTTTATTTCAGCTCATGGTTTGAGGGTACAGTTCATTGTGGTGGCGGGAGCATTAGATGGCTGCTCACCATCAGGATGCAGAGATGAAAGCTGGTGCTTCTCTCATTTTATGTTTTTCAGTCTAGGGCCCTGGTCTGTGGAATGGTGGTCTTACCCCTCAGTTAAACCTCTTTAGAAACATCCAGAGATGTGTCCTTCAGTTGGTTCTAAATTACATAAGCTGGAGATTACGATTAACCACCACTAGGGGCATGCAATGTCTTCAGTGCAGCAGGTAGAGGTGTATGAAGGTCACCTGGTGGCCCTCCAGGCTTCAGCTCTGCCTGAACCCAGGAGAGCAGGGCTCCTTGCTGTAAGCAGATTCCATTAGAGTCTTTCCCCAGTTCTTTCAACCTAAGTGAGTAGGGCCATCTGTATTGAGAAAGTCCCAGACTTGCAGGAGATCGACCCTGGACTGCATGGATTTTTGGTGTGTTCTCTTCT
The DNA here is from genome assembly GCA_001685095.1 of Ellobius talpinus. NCBI lineage: Eukaryota > Metazoa > Chordata > Mammalia > Rodentia > Cricetidae > Ellobius > Ellobius talpinus. The sequence continues at coordinate 3,635 of LOJH01011235.1, forward strand.
ACTTACCTCAGATATATCTATAAGGAGGCCCAGGGAACTGGTTCTGAGCACCTGAGTCAGTGTAAATAGATTTACCTCTGGGTCAGCAGTGCAGATTCTAGAAATGTTGCCTTTCTAAGATGTGTGGAGCCTGCAAGAATTGCCTAAGCATTACACATGTGTTTAGAGCAATTAGGCAAGGGGCCAAGGCCATTGAGTCCTGGGTAGATGCTCTTAATTTGCCATCTAGCAGGGTTTAGATGTTCATACTTTTATTGCCACTTGATCTACTTGGGTAAAGTGTAGCAAGCTTACCCTTATGGTGAGGGGATTTTTTTTTGATTAAAAAATTTATTCATACTTTTATCATATTCTTTACTATACCCCAATTCTTCCCAGATCCTCCACTCCATGCCCACCCAAGTTCATGTTCTTTCTCTCTTTAAAACAAAAAAGGTCTGGGGGTGGTAGCTCATATCTTTGATCCCAACACTTGGGGGGCAGAGGCAGATGGATCTCTGTTGTGAGTTCGAGGCCAGTCTGATCTACAGAGCGAGTTCCAGAAAAACCAGGGCTACACAGAGAAATCCTGTCTCGAAAGAAACCCAACCAACCAACCACACAAACAAGCAAGCAAACAAACAAACAAGAAAAAGAAAAGAGAAAGGCAGTAAATACATAGTGCTGCTTCCCTCTTTGGTTTGGGATTTCCCTCTGGCTTGAACTTGTGCAGGTCTTGTTCATGCTGTCACAGTCTCCATGAATCTAGACAATACTGTTTCCTTACAATTGTTCACTACCTCTGGCTCTTACAATCTTTCTGCCCTGGGTTAGGCATTTTTTAAATTTAAATAACATTTTTCTTTTCATTTATTTTACATATCAACCAGCTCCCCCTCCTATTTTTCTGGCTCCTCCCCTTTCCTATCTACCCACCTCCCCATCCACTCCTCCATCTCCGGTCAGAAAGGGACAGACCTCCCATGGGCTTGCGCATACCCTGGTACTTCAAGTTGAGGCAGGACCAAGCTCTTCACGTTGAGGTGGGGCCTGGTAATCCAGCATGGGTTAGCAAAAGCCAGCTAAGCTCCAGGGAGAGGTCCTGCTCCTACTGTTAGAAGCCTTACTAAGAGACCAGGCTACACAATTGTTACACACATGCAGATCCGTCTGATGCAGGCTCCCTAACTGTTGGTCCAGTGTACATGAACTCTCATGAGTTCAGATCTGCCATCTCTGTGGGATCTCTCATCATGACCCCCCGGCTCATACAATCCCTCCTCCCTTTCTTCTGCAAAACTCTCAGAGCTCAGTGCAATGCTTGTTTGAGGATTGGGGAGGGCATTCTTGCATCTTCCAGAATAAGGGAAACCCGTGCCAACTTAGGATGCTCCAGTAGGGCATCTTGTTCTTGTTTTTGGAAGGTATGATGGCTGTTCTTTGTATCAACTTGACTACATCTGGAACTAAAACCTAAGTGTCTGGGCACACTTGTTGGGATTATTTTCTTAAATAATTTGAGATTGGAAGACACACTTTTAATCCATATCTTTTGATTTGGGAAGATCTACCTTTAATCTGGGCCACACCTTGTGCTGTCGGCCGATATAAACTACATGGAAGAAGGAAGCTTTCACTCTTTGCCCGTTTGTTCTTGCTGGTAAGTCCATTCCTTCCCTGGCATTAGAGCCTGCCTCTTTGGGATTCTAGTGTATACTGAAGGCCACCCGAAACATTCAGCCTTGTGGACTGAGCAACTACTGGATTCTTGGACCTTCTGTTGGTACACAGTCATTGTTGGACCAGGTGGGCCACAGCCTATATGACATTCTAATAAATTTCCTTTTTATGTATTTACTTGTTCATCCTACCAGTTCTGTTCCCCTCCAGAAGAACCCTGACTAATGCACAGGCGGTTGTTTTGTTGTTGTGTGTGGTGTATGGGGTGTGGTGTGGGAGAGGGTGAGGGGGTATGGGTGTGTGCATGGGTGTGTGGTGGGTGTGTGCATGGGTGTGTGGTGGGTGTGTGCATGTGTATGTAGGGGTATGGGTGTATGTGTGCATGCATGTGTATATGTGGGGGGGGCTTTCTGATCAATTAGCCATAGGGAAGGTAGCCCAGAGATTTTCATTTAATAACCTTGGTCCTGTGATTCTTGAATTGTATGCTGTGAGCTTCTTTAACCCATTGTTCAATGGAACCTCTTGCTCCTGTAATTGCTCCTGAATCTTTACAGAGACTCTAAGAGATTCTTCTGCTCTGACTGGGATGTAGACTCATTGAATGTTCCTTCTTAACACAGTTATGTTGTTTGAGGGTTGTGCAGCTTAAGAACTCCTCTGTGGAGCCCTGTCTCATTGGGTCAGTCTTCTGTAGGTGCTCAGTAGGGCCCATGACTCAGAGTGCTGCCCACTCTTCTGTCCCTGTGGGTAGTGAGATAATATGCTGTCAGGGATCAAGATACCCAGATGGGGTTCTTAGGCTGTCACCAGCTTGCTGTGTGGCCTCGGACATGGTTCCACATTTGTTCTGTGGGACTCTCTGTGGGAGTTCTGGGGTGGAAATGACAGGTCTATCATTCACTCCTGGAGCTGGTATGTGGTCCAGAGGCCGATCACTTCCCTTGTCTGGTCCTCTTGCAGGTTCTTGACCATAATTGGTCTCCAAAGTTCCTGCCTTGGGCAGTATTCACTGAACCCTTGAGCAGACATGTGGCTGTTAAGTTCCTGTCTTTTGGGTCTGAGTTAACTTCAGTTCTTTCTATAAGATGACAGGAGGAGTCCTTCTTAGTCATTGTAAGAGAAAACGTTGTTGACTGTAACAGATCCAGCAAGGAATCTCCTACAGGTCTTGAAGGAGGGTGTGTGCCCGTGTGTGACATGAGTTGGAGCCTGCCTACATCTGCACAACTTTGTACACTTGCTTTGGCAGAGCTAACATCTTTCTTTCTGTTTAGCTACTCCAGGGAAAAATTAAAGCAGCGCCTCAAGGCTGAATGTGGTGGTGCACGCTTTTAATCCCAGCACTCTGGAGGCAGAGGCAAAAGGAGCTCTATCACTTTAAGGCTAACCTGGTCTACATAGCAAGTTCCAGGACAACCAGGCCTATAGAGAGAGACCATGTCTTAAACGAACCAAACACGTCAGCGTGGGTTCAGTAACATCTAAGTGTATGTGGAGTTAAGGCTGATTTAATGTGGGGAGAAAAGGGGGTACTGTGGGGGAGGGAAGGAGAGTCTGAGAGCCACTGATTGTTTCAAGATAACCTTTTTCACCTGTCCCTAGATCCCCAGAAGTGGGCGGACTGCTCTAAGTGGTCAGATAGGCCTGGTTTTGAATGGGAACACTGGATGGCAGTAGTGTCAAGATACCTTCCAATCTTACTGCACCAATTCTGTGTATGTAGTTTGATTGGTCATGAGCCTGGCAAGCCAGGCTAGGTAGGCTCTTGCCTGGCCCTCAGGAGTACGTGAGACCCAGAAGTAAACCCAGAAGCATGCATAGAGGAGAGTGTGAAGAACCCCAGACTTGGGGCCTTCTGGTCATGAAGCCTTGGTGGGGTTCTCACATGGGCCCAGTCTGCACCACCCTTCTCTACATGAGTGAGTTACAGCCCCTAGCAGACAGATGAGAATGTGGCTGAAGGTAGGCACAGTCCACTTGGGTTAGGATCAGGGCTGCAACGAGAACCAAGCCAGTAGGGAATAAGTTCATATAGGGTAGCAAAGGTAGACCTCTCAGGGGAAGATCTAGATGATGTGAAGGAGGCGGCGAGGAACTGAGGCCAGGCAGTGGCAGACTGTGGTAGAATCTTAATTTTACCCTAGGTGTGAGGGGAAGTGACTGCAGAGTTTTGAAGTGTGGAGTGACCTGGTCATAGTAATACTCTGCAAGTGATAGTTCTGCATCTCAATTCACCATGATGGAAGACTATAAAACTGCACAAAAGACTGTTTCTCACCATTCCCTAAACAATACAATGTAACAGCTGTGTGCACGGTGCTTGCATTCCATTCGGTGTACTAAATAGTCGACTTGAGGGAGGATGTGTAGCTTACTCCAGGGACTTTGAGGACCTGAGAATTCTGGTATGTACTGGGGGCATTAAGGCCAGTCCTTTGGATACCAAATGATAGAGGAGTTTTAAATGATGGTTCCAGTTTATTGCAGGCCTGGAAGGAGGTAGATTATGGACAGATGGGAGCTGAGAATCAGGAAGAAAACTGGCCACGCACACTCCTAAGGTTTGAAGGTAAAATGAGCAGAGGGTCCCAGTTGGTGAGTATGAGGCCTCTTTCCATCTTGTGAGTTTTCTCCAGAATGGCTAGTGAACAGATGTGGTGGTGTTTACTAAGGAAAGGATCGGGGAAGAGGGCCCTGGAGGCCACAAGGAGATGGTAGATGTGAGCTGTGAGGTTGCTGGTCATAGGTGTTGTAGTATTTAAAGCTATGTGAATCCTGGGACATCATGCCCCTGCCCCCAGTGTTCCAAGGTCTTTGACTGAACCCTTAGATTTATCATCATTTAGTGGGATCTGTAAGGGAAGGATGAGCAGCAGGCAAGGGAGGAAGACAGCCCCAAGCTATGTATGTTTGGTGTCTCTGAACCTGATTGAAGGAGGAGGAGGAATGCCCAACAGTGACCTTACTTCAGATGAGGTCAGATGAGAAAAAGGCCTCTACTCTGCTGAAAGACAAGTCAGTCACTGGTTACCTTAAGGAGTGGTAGGGTGGCCTGTTGCTTTACTTCCCATGCCATTGTGAAACTGATGGAAAGAGGGGATATAGTGTCCAGGAGAACAAAGACCTTATCTGCTAAGAACCCAGTGTGGTGTGGGATTGCTCAGGGAACTAGTCTTCTAGCTCCAGAATGCTCACCCAGTATCTGCTTCTAAGAAGAAATAGTGAACAGATGAACCAAGGCTTGGGAGGAGCCCTTCCCTCTACCATGTCTCTTGGTCTTAGCTTTCTCTGGGTGCCAGTGTTATACTTTGTAAAATAGAAATGTTGGGGTCCTGGCCTGACTTCATCTGTGAATGTCTGCTGAACCAACTGTGGTAAGCTGTGAGCCCTCAGAGAGCCACAACCAGATATTAGGTCTATGTGCATTTCGTGACAGTGACCTGTGATTCAGTGAGCACCGAAACCTCCCAGGGTTTTCATCACAGGGCTTTTCCTTCCCGTTCCAGCTACATGGGTCTGGTATTGAATAAAATAGGCAGAAGCCGAATAAAATAGGCAGAAGCCACTTAAAGCTTGCAAAGTTGAGTCACAGAGAAACCTAGCGCTTACTTACTGTGAGGTCCCAATAAATGGCATTGAAATGCCAGCATACTGTAAGTAGAGAATAGGGAAAAAAACCAACAACAGAACAGGCAGCTTCATTTGCAGAGCATGGGGTGTCTACCTTTATATGGTAAAAAGCCACTCTGCTTTAGGGGTGTGTGGTGTATTTGGGTCTGTGAGCGATGGTAGTGGGGAGGTTGAGGTTACAGTGCCTCTCTTCTGCTTAATGTGGCTTACCTTAATTTATCAGCTAAGACCCTGCTATTTCCTGAGCACATGTGTATCTGTCTCATGCTATGTGCAGTTGTGATGAGGAGACTGCTCTGACCAGTGAATGCATTGAGTACCTGCTTGTCTGTGTTTGGAGTCTGAATCCTGGGCTGTGGGACTGAGATGGGGCATCAGATGGTCTTGGGTTGTGCTTTTCCCCTTAGCCTTGCCTTGCAGCTGGCTTGAGCCATGCAAATCTCAGCTGGGCCTCCGATAACCCTGGCAGTCGTCGGGAGTACAGGGTCTTGCACACTGAAGTGAGTTGAGGGTGAGGGTGGACAGGAAGAAGAAACCAGTCTCTTGTCAGCTTGAGGCTGTCTCTCCAGGACTGACCTCAGCATCTTTTCCTTGGCTCTTTGGTCTTGCAGCCATGTCAGGTAGAAGCCAGCCACTGGCTGTTCCGTCTGCAGTCTCCATGGCTCTTTCATCTGCGAGATTCAGATGCCGCTCTGGACAGGAGACAGCTCACCCGACTAGAATGTAGACTTTGTTCCTAGTGCTGGTTTCTGACCTCTCACTTCTCCTCTTTCCCTCCCTCTACCCCTGCAGTTGGCTGGCGTTGTCTTCCTTGGAGTCGGACTGTGGGCATGGAGCGAAAAGGTAGGTGGAACCCTGGTTACCAGGCAGCCAGACCTAGAGCCATTGAACTTGTATTGTTCCCTCTAGCCTGCTCAGTAGGCACTAACTGTGCAGTGAAAGGTTTGTAGCATTTTAACCCTCAGAAAGAACTTGCCTCTAAAAGTTGGCTCTGTTCCTGGAGGTCATGGACAGTTAGGCCAGTACTAAAAGAGTAACCGCCGGGCTTGGCAGCTGTGCCAAGCTTGTAGGTGTGGGAAAGCTAGAATTCTTCCAGGAATGGTGAGCAAGCAGGACCTAAAGCTGAAGCACCCCTGTTCCTGTGGTGTAACCTGCTGTTGCTTCCAGAAAAAGGAAGCAGAGCACTTTGGTCTATGAGCTTTCATGTGATGGTCTTAGGAGCAGAATTGGATATTTCCGAATTTCAAGGAGATTTGTGAACCCCTGATGGCAAAAGCTGTTGTACAATGCAAGGTCTCTGTTCTAGTGACCTGCAGGCAGTAACCGATGCCTAACAGTGCCACCATGTGGCCATATTTGGGATTGCAACGGACTTGACCTGTATGAGCCATGATCCTGGAGCTCCCTAAGTAGCGTAGCTGTTTGTTTTGGCAGCTTCCCCCACTCCCCCTGCTTTGAATATCTCAGAATCTGTCCATTGTGGTTGCCACTAGTTATATATAATGATTTTTAAATATTGCACAAATACATATATCTTTTTAAAAATTTTACTGCTTTTTTTGGGGTGTGTGTGTGTATGTGTGTGTGATGTATATGCATGAATAGAGGTCAAAAAACAACCTACGGAAGTAGGTTCGGCGCTCTTCCTTCTACCATGTGGGTCCTAAAGATTTAACTCAGGTTGCCAGGCAAGGTAGCAAGTGCCTTTACCTGTTGAGCCATCTCAGTAGTCCCTGACAATATGTATTTGAATAAAAATGATAAACCAATTTTTATTTGTCCCTAGCCTCCTTCCATGTGTTTATTGCAAGAACAACACGTGGTTCTCTTTGAACCATGTGCTGATAAGACGACTCCATCATAGAAAGTTCTACAGGCAACAAACACTCTGTCTTTCATCTCTCCTTGCTGGGTGTGTTTCCTCAAAAATGTTCGTTTTGAGGCTACTTTTAGCCAGTTTGACCATAGGCCACTGGACTCCACTTCTCTGAGGCCTGGGCAAGGTACCCCACGGGCCATGGAGGAATCTGGGTCTAGGCTCACAGGAGTCCCCATCTTCAGTGTGGACCAGGAACTTCATGGGAAAAGTGTCTGGAGGCTGAGGTGGACAAGGATGCTAACTAGACTCGGGGCCTCTTGGAAGTATTTAGAAGCACACTCTGGCCTGGCTCTTGATGGCAGGGCTGAGCCTTGAGAAGCAGGCCCCTGCCCTAGCTGCTGACAGAGTTTACCCCAGGGCCTTGACTCCATTCTAAGGGCATTGCTACCTTGTATTCTCTGCCTCTTCCAGGGTGTGCTGTCCGACCTTACCAAGGTGACCCGGTTGCATGGAATCGACCCTGTGGTGCTGGTCTTGATGGTGGGCGTGGTGATGTTCACACTGGGATTCGCAGGCTGTGTGGGTGCTCTCCGGGAGAACATCTGCCTGCTCAAGTTTGTGAGTGGTCCTGGAGTTGAGGGTGGGAGGCGGGAGATGTGCTGGGCTAGGGGTCTGGGCTCACATCTTTTCTGACCCAGGCAGTAGAAGCAAGGAGGAGGCCTTTGAACCTCTGTCTCACTGGAGGAAAAATTTGGGGAGAAAAGTCCAGATGATGGTTCCTCACCCTAGGAGAATGGGGTTTGCTGTGCCCCCCCATAGGAGCCAGCTGATGCAGGAGTTCTACCTGCCTCCTTTGCCTTATAGCTCCCCTAAAGGGAGTTCTAAAGGGATTGATTGTTTGCTGCTCACCTTTGCCCTTCCTGGCTAAGATCATACAATGTCGCCAGTAGCATTAAGAAACCATTTCCTTCCTCCTGGGTGTGAATCTTTTGGATGTAATGTAGAGTTCTTAATTTTCTGGCAGAACTATGAATTGCTAAGAGTTTAGTTTTATATTTAGATACAACTTCAATTTTAAATGTGTTCAGTTAAAATTAAATAGCACCTGGTGAGGCAAACTCTTTTAATTTCTTCATGATTTATTATTTGTTGAGTTTATTAGGTCAAGCTTTTTTCATCTGAAAAGCAAAGCACACATTTTTCTAGATCTCCACCCCCTTCCAAACACTGTGTTTTGCACCTCATGTCCACGTGAACAGGCTGTGTGCACGTGCTTGTGCATGCTTACGATTCCTCTCCAGTTTTCCTGGGAAGGCTCCTTCCCATTTCCTAGGTGTGACAAAGCTTTTTAGCATCGTGTATGGCTGTAAGGCCACAGATAGCTTCATCTGTGCCCCAGTGGCTGCATGGGTCCCAATAGAATGTCACTACTGCCTGCCTATGCAGCCATGCTTCTGGAGATGGCGATCCTGCTTGCACATGCAGAGCGGGTTCTGATCATACTCTACCTCTAGAGTGGTAGGGAACTCAGATGTCCTCTGTAAGTTAGGTCATCTCAGACAAGCTCTGTGTCTTAGTATCAGTTTTTTCATTCCTAAAGGGGAGTGGAGGTTCGGATGGCTGTGTGGAGGGATGGGAGCAGATGACTCCCGCCTGGTTGGAGGCTCCCTATGGAAGCAACTGACAAGGCTTCTTTTCCCCAGGGTGGGGAAGGGGAATGACGGCTGCCTCCCAGGAAATGGTGGTTTGGACTTTCCCTCCCTTTCTCTCTGCTCATCTCAGTTACCAGCCGTGCCGTCTGAGGCATGAGTAGTGGTGAACCCCATTTATGGAGATGAAGTGCTGTGCAGCGGGCAGTGGCTCTGGGTCTAGTGGGGTGCATGGGTTTGCCAGGCTGATGACGGCTGACTCCCCCTCTCTTGTGCCCATGCAGTTCTGCGGTGCCATTGTGCTCATTTTCTTCCTGGAACTGGCCGTGGCTGTGCTGGCCTTTCTGTTCCAGGACTGGGTGAGGGACCGGTTCCGGGAATTTTTTGAGAGCAACATCCGATCCTATCGGGACGACATTGACCTACAGAACCTCATCGACTCCCTTCAGAAAGCCGTAAGCTCTGCTCCCCACAGGCCTACTAGAGAATGCCCTTTGCCACCTCTGGTCACTCTGGGGTGCCCTGCAGCTGAGATGGGAATGAGGCCTTCCCTGCTCAGTGGCTTTTCTGCTACAGCATGGCAGGGTGGTATGGAGCATCCCTCTACCTCAGCTCAGTCACAATTCTCTCCAGGACCTTGGGTCCTCTGGATAGAGAGGGGTTGTAGAGAGGATAGAGCTCCTCCCCCAGTCTTGTGTCTCACCACAGGAGCTATTCCTGTCCCCTTCCTCTCTGGGACCTTTTCTCCTTCCTGTTTGAGAAGGGCAAACTGCCTGGAGGAAGCCTTCTCAGATGGAGGGCTGTGACCTCTCAGAAACTTTCCCCAGGGGGTTGAATAAGCAGAGCTGTGTCCCTGCCCCTTCCCCTTGTCTGCAGCTGCACCTGGAAGCATGGATCACTGGCTGCTCCAGCCCCTGGGATGAACCCATTGCCTGCCACAGTGGCCTGTTAGATCTGCCTCTCCCAGAAGCTTGGCTTCCAAAATGTCTTTACTGTGGAACACTTGGTTCCGAAGAGAAACCAGAAAGCACTAAAAATAACTGACCCACTGTTATTAACCAAAACTTGTTTACCCTGTTGCATGCAGCCTGGGTGCCAGCAAAACCCATTTATGCAAACAGAGAGAATCCTGCGTTATAGACCCCTGCAGATGGCCTTGCTGCCCTCTCTCTGTTCCGTTTCTTTCTTTTGTGTTCATATGGCATGGCCTGCTAGTTTCTAGCACTTTCCCCTGCTTTTTTCTAAGCGATGTTGTCTTCCTGCCGCCTGTCTGTCTTTGTCTCTTTTGAGACAGGTGGCACAGGATCTTGCTGTGTAGCCCAGGCTACTCTCAAGCTTACCTTCTGATTATTGAAATTAGAGGAATGTTTGTGTTTTGCCATGCCCAGCTCTTCTAGAAATAAAGAAGGATCCAGTAAGTTTTAGGCCTTGGGATGACTTAGATGGTCACTAAGTCATTAAAGCTTCTGGCATCGTGGAGGAGCGTGGATGGGGAAGATGGGATTTTCACTAGAAAAGTAGGATGTGAATGAGGGAGAGATTGCTCTTGGCCTTTTGGCTACTGCTGTCACCAGGCCAGCCTCAAAGGTAAGTGTAGGAAGGGACCTGCTGAGGCTGGGCCACTCCCTTCATGGTCTGTTCATGGTGCGCAGGGGCTGCACCTTTGTAGGCGGATGAGGACTATTGTCAGCTGCACAGTGTACTGGGGAGTGAAGGGCGGCAGCCCCAGGTCAAGGCAGGAGTTGAATGAGTTACTGTTGATGCTCACCCTAGTCGTACATATTCAGCAGCTGTGACTGTTCACCAGGGAGGAATTCCGGCTTGTCTCGCTGTGCTCTCTAGATTAGGAGAGGGGTACATCAGAGAGCCTTTAAAGGGGAGGGAGTGTAGCTTGGGTGGGTTCTGGCAAGTGGCATGACTGGACGTTAGCATGCTGTGAGCTGTACAGAAGAGATGACATGGCTGCTGCTCCTTCCTAGTTGGTTACCATTTGTTGGTGTTATTTAGCGTCTCTGTGGGCCTTGGTGTCTGTCTGGTAAATGGGAAAGTACTCTGCCATCCAGAGACACCTTGGGTTGGCTAAGTGACCCTGGCCCTCCTCATGCGGTTCTTGGCTTTTGCGATTTCAGAATCAGTGCTGTGGGGCCTATGGCCCTGAAGACTGGGACCTCAATGTCTACTTCAACTGCAGTGGTGCCAGCTACAGCCGAGAGAAATGTGGAGTGCCCTTCTCCTGCTGTGTGCCAGATCCTGCGGTGAGTGTATGTCCCTTCCCTAGCCCAGCAGCTCCTGCCACCTTGGCTCTGTGTGGGGTAAAGGAGGAGGAAAGCTCATCTTTTTCAAGTGGTGCTCCCGGCCCTTACTGTGAAGGTGGTGTGCTGTGGTCTGCCCCCCTCTGTACTTCCTCTGCAGAGTGTACCCAGTGCCCAGAAGCCCACAGATTGTAAAGTTATGTATACCTCCCATATGGAGGACAGCCACTCCATGATTAATTATTTTCTAGCCTCTTATTCGCCTGCTTTCATTCTTAGTCTAAGGCTTAAGTGCTCACGGTTCTGGAAATTGAGCACTTTGGGTAATGTATGAAGAAGGACTATGTTTTGCTGGAGTAGAGATCAGCCCTACACAAGCTTCTGCACAGCCCTGTGATGCCTAGTCATAGCCCCTGAGAAGCACGCCTTCACTCTGTTATTACCTGGGCAGGATCTTGGATGTGGGCGAGGCCTAGTTGCACAGTGGCGTCAGAGGTGTCTAGGAATGTTTGAAATCCAGCAGTGCAGCAAGTGCTGGTGCGGTGAGTGTAGCAAGTGTAATAATTATCTCCTTCCTGGCCCAAAGGTGGCCATCTGTGGCCCAAGGCGAAATTTGCCTGGTTGCTTTGTATGACCTGTGAGCCAAGGATGCATTGCTTTTCAGCAGTTGTTGTAGTCAGTTTTCCATCACTATAACCAGCCCTCTGAGGAAAGGTTTGTGGGACTCAGTGGTAAGGAGTATACTCATTATGCAAGAGGCCCTAAATTTAATCCCTATAATTTAAGGAGAAAGAGTTACTTTGGCTGACAGTGTTGGAGGTGGTCCTGATGCTTTCAGATCTGTGGTACCTGGTGGAGATGGCAAGGAGCACATAGCAGAGAAGGCTGCCCACTACATAGCTAAAGAACAGAACAGGATCCCCTGTCGCCTTACAGGACACAGTCCTAGAGACCTAAGGGCTTCCTTCCAGGCTCCATCTCCTAAAGACTCTACCACCTCCCAATAGCAGCACCCTGAGGACCAAGCCTTTGGGGGATATTCTGCATCTAACCTCAAACGGGTGAAGAAAAAAAGTACTTTGTAATGTATAAGAATTTGTATGAAATTCCAAGCCTTTGTTTCCTGAAAGTATAGCCAAGCTGGATTGTTTATGTGCTGTCCAGGTCTGTACTCTTGCTGATGAGGCAGATTAAGTCCAGTTCTGTACCCCGAGTCTACAAAATTCACTGCTGAACCACCACAGAAGCAGCTCACTGACCCCTCTGCTAGCATGGAAGGGGAGCTGGCAGTTGGCTGCAGGGTGTAAGCGGTGATGGAATCTCTGCAGGTGTTTCCTGGTGTTGGGCTGTGATTTCCTAGCGCCTCCTACCACCAGGTTTTTGACAGGACAAAAGTGACTTAAGTTTTCTGCTTCTCTTACAGCAAAAAGTTGTGAACACGCAGTGTGGCTATGACGTCAGGATTCAGGTAAGATTATCGACACGGAGCTTCAAAGGGCTCTGGGGGACTGTTTCTTAGGTTTCAGTCTGTGGTCTAACCTCCTGCTTCAGCAAAAGTGCAAACTGGAGTGGGGAAACAGGAAGATTTACTTGGGTCCTATCTAAACCTGCAGTGAGCTGAGTCTGATCACGTGTGTGCGTGCACACACACACACACACACACACACACGCACACAGACTTAAAGCCCTGTGACTATAAAACCCTTGTTTTACTAACCCTCTAACTTCAAAGAAGTAGTATGGAATTGGGAACAGAAGCTATGCAAAAGTTAGCGACTGTACAGGAATTGAGAAGGCTGGCTTGTGGGGTGTGTGACTTGCTCCAGCTTCTACATGGAGGCAAGAGCAAGAGGGAGATGCCTGGATTAGGGCGGACTAAAACCCAGTGCTTCTTTCAGACCACATGGAGTGAGGGCTTTGGATGTGTTAAGATAGCCACAAAGGCATACCCTCCCTACTGTGGTCTGTTCTCTGGCGGGTTTTGGTGATATGGTTGGCTGCTGTTGTGAAAGAGGGGGTGTCTGGGAATGTAGAAATCCATCTTCTTGGACACTAGGGCAGTTGATCTGCATTTTAGAAATCTGTTAACCCTAGTTTCATAGGAACAGGCTGTTTGGTGGGTGTTTTATCTCCCAGAATTCACAAGCTGAAGCCTAGTCCCCAACGAAGAGATTTCTGACCTTACTAAAAGACCCTGTATGGCCTGGAGAGGTGGCTTAGATATAAGGAGCACTGTTGTTCTTGCAGAGGACCGACCCAGGTTTGGTTCCTAGCACACATGTAGTGGCTCACACCCATCTGTAACTCCAGTTCCAGAGGATGGATGCTGCCTTCTGTCCTCTGCAGTCACTGTATACACAGGGTGTGAAGACGTAAATGCAGCCAGAATGCTTACATACATAAATAAATTTGGGGAAAAAAATCCCAAGAGCCTTTCACCTCTTCCGGCATGTGAGAATTCAGCGAGAAGACACTGTTTAACTGGAACGCAGCCCCAGACTCTTGAGTCTGCTGGTGCCTTGGTTTTAGGCTGCAACCTCTGCAGTTGGGAGGAAGGAACTTCTGTTGCTTTAGGCCACTGTGCTGCTTTGTTTTGGCATCCCGAATGGGCAAAGCCAGAGAGAGGCATCTGTATGGAGCCTAGCTTTTGTGTTAAAGATCTCATCTCTATGTGAAGACGGGGAGCTCAATGACAGACAGACATTTATTGTCTCACGATTCTGGAGCCTAGAAGTCCAAGATGAAGCTGTCAGCTGGGTTGACTTTTGAGGCTGCATGGGAAGGAGCTGTTCCAGGCCCATCTTCCGGGTTTTCACATCCTTCCTCCTCTTCACATGGTCTGCCTCTGTGCACGCCTGTGTCCTGGTCTCATGTATGGACAGCAATCGGTGGATTAGACCTCATCTTGACGGCCTAGGCCACCTGCAAAGACCTGTTTTCAAATACAGTCACAATCTGAGGTGGGGGGCAAGTATGGCACAGCATATCCCATAGTGCCCCGGCATGAGTTGATGTTTCATCCATGTTGACATGGAGGGAGTTGACAGGGAGGAAACTGGGGCTGATTGCCACTCACTTATGAGGTAGTACAAGCGGGGTGTGTGCTGTTACAGGGTCCCCACGCATTGATTTTCCAGGAGGATTGACTGACTGTCAACCTAGCTGACTCTGTCTCCCAGAGCCAAGCTTACCAGTGGGAGACAGAATCTAAAGAGCCCCTGACCTTTCTTCTGCCAACTTCTTTAACTGAGAAAGCTTGGGATCCCCCTTCCTCATCTGTACCTTATATTTCCTAACTAAATGTCAGGACACAGTAGCTAAAATTCAAGGTAACTTGGGACTTGAGCCCAGGTTCATCCTGGCTGTCGTGCCCTTGCTGTCTCCAGGCTGGAGTTGTAGACTGAGTTCCCAGAGGAGAGCTATTGTTTAGGTTGGTGATAGATGGGATAGCAGCTGGCCCTGAGAGAGGTCTAGACTGAAGCTGGAGTATGTTTCTCGTGCAGGATTTCTCTTGTGTCTTCTCAACCCCCCAAGACCGTCATCCACTTGCTGTGCCTGCCCTGCCCCATCCAGAGCCAGGCTCTCTGGGGGCAGGCAGGGATTGTGTGTGCTCAGGCTGAGGCCACTGTGCTGTTTCTCTGCAGTTGAAGAGCAAGTGGGATGAGTTCATCTTTACAAAAGGATGCATCCAAGCTCTGGAAGGCTGGCTCCCCAGGAACATCTACATTGTGGCTGGTGTCTTTATTGCCATCTCACTACTGCAGGTATGGCCCAGGAAAGAGTGTCCAAGGCTAGTTGCATGTGCGTGTATATGTATAGCATGGTGGCACCTGTACATGTGTGTCGGAGGGTGGACCCAGGATGGGCTGTGGCTCCTCTGTCCCCACAGTCTGCTACCTGAAGGGAGACCTTCTTTAGTTAGGGCAGACAGACAAGACAACTGTGACCCTCTCTGGAGGGCCCAGTAAGCTTCGTATAGATTGCCTGTGTGGTGGTCAGGGTACTTGGAGTGCATGGCCAGTAACTGTCGCCTCTTTGGGATCCTTCCCTTCTGGTTGATTGAAATAGCAGTATTTAAGGAGGTGTCAGGGGCTCTAGCGAGGGAGGTGACTCTTCCTTCTAGCTGGGGCAATCATCCCAGAACTATTTTGTCCTTGTCCCTGGCTGGGCTTCCTGGAGTCTTCCTCTCACCACAGAGGCCCCTATGTCCCACTGCCTTTTGTGGCTTAAAGCTCTGCCTATTCACAAATATCTCATGTGAATAGACATGGGTAGCCCAGTGGTGAATGGGGTGGCTGGTGCCCATGGGAAAATCTAGAAAAAGTCAAGAACCCAGTTCTTTCAGGGAAACTCGGCTTTACTAGGCCCGTGAGTAAGAGGCACTGGCAGCCTTCAAGCAGCTTCTGAGGTAGTGGAGGCTCTGTTTATGTGTCAGGTGAAGAGGTGACTGGAGTGGACCTGGCTGCAGTCACACAACACTTCTTTATTCTTCCCTGTGTCGTTGAGGGACTACAGAAGAAGGCTAGAGAGAAGGTTTGTTTAGGTAGAAGAACCTCCCCCTCCTCCTCCCCTTCCTACATTCCTGCCTGCAGACATCAGGGCATGGCTGTGAGACTATTCTCTTGGGAATGAGGCCTACAGGGTAGCTGGTTCTGAACAACAGTTGGTCTTATTTTTCAGTTTGACCTAGCACTCAGATATGTGGGTCCCGCCTATGGTGTGTGGCGTGTTTACTCCCTGGAGGCAGTCTGAGCATCTGTTCTGGTCTGGCTCCTGCTGTGACTTCTTCCATGCTTGAGGGATGCAGTAGCCTACCCTGGGCTACTTCTAGCTCTGTTCTCACTTTGTGCTTTGACTGGTAAGGTAGGAGAGGGAGTCCATGCAGACAGCCCCCACTAGCTCCTCTGCTCCCTGCCCTTGTTTTACACCGCTGACCTTTGGCTTTGGTTTCAGATCTTCGGCATCTTCCTGGCGAGGACCCTGATCTCAGACATCGAGGCAGTGAAGGCAGGTCATCACTTCTGAGAAGCAGAGGCAGCAAGTGGAGCTGAGCCACATGTGGAGGTGAAGCCACCCACAGTCAGACCCCTGTCTTCGGCAACAGTGTGATGTGACCTCTCTGTTTCTTCTTGCTGGTGCTGAAGACGATGGCCCCCTTCTCCTCTGCCCACGCTTGACATGGCTTCTCTGAAGGGGTTTGCCCAGAGACAGAGAATGTGGGCTTCATTTGGAATAGTAACTCTGAGGACTGATGACTCCCATGGCTGCAAGGGGGGCTTGATGGCCCACTTGGAGCCCAAGAGCATCTACAGTCCCTACCCATTCAGTAAGGCTTAGGTACATGCTCTACTGTTATCTTCTGTGGGTGGAGCATTTGTGTTGGACCAGCAGGTTGAGGACAACTTCTGGCTCCATCAGATCAAATCAAGAATCATGGAGGGGAGGATAAGTGGTCCAGTGGGTTCCTGAGTGCCAACAGGGTGGGTTCGTGGTGGTGTAAACATGCCACAGATTTGCAGGATCCTCAGCCATGTCCGAGTAAAGTAAGCCTGAGCCAGCCAAAGCCAGTCCCAGGGAAGCACCTTGCCACTGCCTTCCAAGCCTACACTGCTCTCCCAGGGTAGAACAGCCTCGTGTCTCCATAGCATTAAGCCCTGCTAAGAGCCAGCTCTCCTGTTCTTAAAGCATGTAAATAGTTTATTTATAGGGGTAAGAGTGTTCTGCCACCATGTCTTCATTGCCTCTTCTCTCCAGCATTCTTTTCTCAGCAGCCTTACCCAATGTCTGTTGCCAAGCTGTCCTTCTCCGTTCCCTGAGTGTCTCAAGAACCAGCTGTGACAGCACCCCCCCAGTCCACACTCCCTTCATGCACCCTTGCTTGGCTTCACTGTCTTCTGGTCTCGGTGCTACTGAAACTGCCACCAGGACTTGAATCCTGATTGACCTTTCTCCCCGCTGCCCTCCGGGGAGCCCACGTTCCTGATTGTTAGCTGGAAACCAGGTTCCTCTCATGACCACATACAGCTAGCGGCCCAAAGTGTGCTGTCCCTGGAGGGCAACACTCTGCAGCCAGGCCCTTGTGAACCACAGACACCAGGTGCTGTACAGAAGCTCAGCGCGTCTTATTTCTAACTTCCATGATGACTTCTCCACCCAGATGCCATTCTTCTGCCATTGTGTTCACTGTCAGTGCTGTTCAGGGCTGCTCTTGAAAATGATGTGTGTCTTAAGTACTGGGTACTGCTGAGGCACGCCGGGTGTCTGTCCCCCTTGAGCTGGGCTCCTCTTTAATGCTTCTCTGTAGCTCACTGTCCTCACCATTCAGGGGTTGAGTGCCTACCTTCAGTTACTTGCCGAGGTGTACATTCTAGTGTGGTGTATACTGGTGATACTGGTGGGTGTGTGTTCATGATGATGATGACGTTATAGTTTTATAAATAATTCTCTATAGACTAGAGGAAGAAGAATGCTTGTGTTTTTAGAAGTGTGATGCTTCTCTTTGACCTGCCAAACTCTTTTATGGAATATATCTTTATATTAATGCTTTTGTTTGGGTCATTTTTTGTTTGGAATCACTATTAAAAAAAAACCACTTCAAGCATTTTGGTGATAAATTGAGCCACTGAGCTGACCTGAGGCGTCAGGTGTGACAGTAGTTAAGGCACATCCTAACACAGTGCCCGTATCTTTCACATGCACCCGACAGTCGAAACTGCATGGCTGATGCTTTGCTACCCTCAGCTATAAGCATAAACTGTAAAAACTTCCTTTCCAGAACTTGAAGAGGCGTTATTCTCAATTATCTCGAATCTAACCCTGGTAATACGGCCCATCCGGACAAAAGTGCACAGAGACCATGGTTCCGGAAAGGACACTATTGTGTGAGCTTTTGGGTGGATTTCTGTGCTAGACAGTGCAGAATCAGATGCTCTCTTTTCCAAAGAGAGACACTTTGGAGGGTCCCGAGGCAGCATGTGGGCTGCTGTCCTTGGAGGGCTCCTCAACAGAGGGAGGAAGGCGCAGCCTCGGCATGGGGAGCCATTTGGTAGCTTCCTGGCCCATAGCTTCAGAGGTGAAAGAACTGTTTGAAATCCCTCCACTGACAAGTGAGGAGGTAGAGAATGTGTATGCCCATGGGTGGGGCTTTGTCCCAACTACAGCACAAATAATAAAAACTCAGAGACAGAAACTGGGGTTCAACCCAAAAACCAGAAAAGCAAAGCAGCCAAGCCACTAGAGAAGTCTTACCTCTACCAAGGCTAGGTGACTGCAAACTGAACAGACCAAGCCTCTCCCTCTTCTCATTTTAGATTCCATTTAGTGCTGGGATTAAAGGCGTGTGACTCCCTAGGACTAGGATTAAAGGTGGGAGCACCACCACCTGGGTTTGTTTCTGCATTGATCTTGTGTAGCCCAGGGTTGCCTTGAACTCAGAGATCCATCTGTCTGTCTCCCGAATGCTGCTGGGATTAAAGGTGTGTGTCAACATTACCTGTCCTCTAGTGGCTTTAGCTTTGCCTCTGGTCTTCAGGAAACATTATTAAAATACAAATAATGGACCACTATACCCAGAGCTACATTTCTCTCTGTGTCCTTGAGGATCATAGGTACCACATTGTCAGCCTTGAACTGTGGGGTACCCTACCTCCCATCATGATCTTAGTTGAGATGCTTGTGTTATGTCAGAAGGATGCTGTGTAGCCTTTTGAGCTGAGCTTATTTAGTGTGCAGGAGCTGCCCTTCATCCTCATAAAAGGACTGTCCCTTTAGTCAGTCACTTTTGGTGTCTCCAAGGATCCTCTGGAAAATGTGAAATGAGCATTATAAAAGTGGGGCTAGGGACAGGAAAGATGATGTAGCAATTAAGAGCATTTGTTGCTCTTCTAGAGGACCCAGGTTTGGTTCCCAGTACCCACATGGTAGCTCACAACCACCTGTGACGTGAGTTCCAAGGGATCCAGCACCCTCTTCTGCTATCTGTGAACACCAGGCACACATGTGATGCACATATGTACAAGCAGACAAGCTGCTCATATATATAAAATAAATCTTAAAAAAGCAACAAAAAGCCCTGGGGCTAAGGTGTAACTGGGGGAGAAAGTTAAAGAATGCCCTTAAGTGGATGCTGTCTTGAGTTTTGGGGACCCTTACCAGCAGTAGGGGTGCTTTCTTTGGAGTGGCAGGATACAAGCACTTCGTGCAGAGCTCGGAGACAAAAACTTCTTCACTTGGCTTTCTTCTGTATTCTGTACCTCACATCCCAGCAGGGGCTTCAAAAACATAGCTTAATGACTACCAAACTAAATTATCACCTTAGACCATCATTTTTGTCACCTCAGACTTTTAAATTTCATTTTTTAAAATCATAAGTAAAAGCTGTCTAAATAGAGTGTGAAATGAGAGGTATGTTTTCTATTGCCTGAAGACACCCACTCCTAAGGATCCTTCCAGAAAATGTTCTGGATCATCATCCAAACGGGGATCATTTTTTTTTGCAGCTTTCTATGGTTCCTTTTACTTACGGTATTGATCCATGGTGCATTCACTTGGCCAAGCTATCCACTGTATGATATGCCACAAGCGAGTGGACGTTGGTCTTCAGGGGATTATGTTTGCAGTCCCAAGTAACAGGAAACCCCGCTAAAGCAACCTGAACAATGAGCGGAGGGTTTTGGCTCCTGAAACTGGAAAGTCCAGAGGTGGAGTGAGCTCCAGGGTTGGCATGATCCAAGGGACTCAGTGACGTCAGTGGGATCTGGTTTTCTTTTCTCTGTCTGCCATAGGGTCTCCATTGTTGGAGGCTGAGGCAGGGCCTGCTTCCCTCTAGACAGCCTCTAGCCTCCATGATGGGGCTTCATGGTGGTGGAGTCAAGGAGGGCCGGTCCTTCACTCCCCTGACTACTCATGGGGCTTCAACCACATGTCAGGAAATAACTGTTGGTTGGGGCATGAGGGGTGGGAATACCACTCCCTTCCCCTCATTCTCCTGTGGCTATGTTTTCTTATGTTTTGCTCTTAAAATGTTCATTAAAACAAAAAATTGCAGAATGGCTGGGGAGATGCTACTGTGAGCAGAGGGGCTTTTTTTTTTGTAAGCCTGGAGAGCCTGTGCTTGCACAAATGTCTGTAATCCCACAGCCCCTGCCAGGACATATGTGGTACAGACAGGCAAATTCACAGGAAGCTGTGAGTTAGCTCATCTGCCCTAATCAGTGGAACAACAGAGAACCCCTGTCTGAAGAGGGAAGTCAAGGACCAACACCAGGGCTTGTCCTCTGACCTCCATATATGGGATGTGCCATACCTGCCCACATCTACAGTCACACATAGGCGTGTGTCGTATACCTAGATACTCACACATCATGCACAAAGGGGGGGGGAGCTGCAGTACTTGTTATTCAGATAACTTGAAAGGATTTAGAAAATATTTTTAAGGGACTTCAGGTGTGCATGTATGTGTTAGAAAGTTCTAGGGGCTGACTGCCCGGTCAGGTCACCACTCACTGTGGGTTTGTGGATGAATGTCCCCAGCTGCCATGCCACATTTCTTCTGTTGTGACAGGAATTGTAGCTCCTCCCCTTGTGGTACTTCAAGGGTTAAATGAGATGAGGTAGGGAAGGCTTTAACAAACCTTGGAATGTTTCTCTGGAACATTTCCACCAGCTGAGACCTGAGGAGTGTCCTACAGCTTGAGTTCTGTGGTAAGCTGAAAGGAAGCAGTCACAACTCTGTCATCCTAGGAACGAGTCTTTGAGGTTTGCTGGGAGCTTCAACAGGACTCTGGAGCTCAAGGTCCGTTTGCTTTCTGTGCTGTAAGGATAGTGGGGGGGCACTGTTTCCTACAGGAGTATAGATCCTGCCAGAAAGCCACCCAAGTAAAGGAGTTGCTCCTGGGTCCCCAGAACCTTATTAGCAGTGCTTTGGGACCCAGGGTGAGAAGGTGGCAAGGACATTCCCTCTGGAGGTCAGGAGCTTTCCCTCTGGAAGTGAGGAGCATGGGGTCTCCTCTTGGGAACCTGAGCACTTCCACTCCCCAGGGGCTTAGAGTGTGCAGTGCAAAGAGCTGGAATGTTGGTGTAGTTGTGGATCCTAGTGCTAGCTGATGTGTTTTGATCGCCAGGTCATCATGTGTGCATGCTTGGGAGACCCCATCTGATCTCCGACCTGGTAGAGAGGACAGGCCCTGGGAAGTGCTGGGTTCCGAGGAAGAGACGGTGCGCTCCTCAGCTCCAATGGGAAAGCCATGTTCATCCCACCTTCCATGAATAACCAGGCTCACTGTCAAACCAGGGAATGGGGTGCTTTGCACTTTCCTGGGTGCCAAGAAAAACTGGTGTGAACGTATAGGGGAAAACTTCGAGAGAGCCAGGAAAAGTCAGGTCAAATGTACCACTTGTGATTGTGTTTGTCTAGAACCAATGGGAGTGTGAAGTCTTACGTGTCACTCCTCCTCAGCCTCATTGCTGGGCCTGTATCCTCATCCTCCATGCCCAGCCCCTTCAGCCTTGTGTTCTTGTAAAAAAAAAAAAAGTCTGGGTTATATGTCTATAGATTCCCTTTGTCCTAAACAGTCATCACCTCTCAGCAAGATGAATCACTGTGATGTTATCCCCATTTAGACTGTGTTTGTTACGTAAAGTTAGCACACTCTTTGAGGGACTGAGTACCCCATCCCTCAAGATGTATAAAGAGGCATGGACACCTGTCTGAGCATGGGATTGACAGCTGGTAGGGTTTTATATTTCATGGACTCAGATGAGTCTTTCACCTCCAAGAGTCAGTGGTCCTTTCCATGCCAAGGAGAGTATTTTTAAAGGATTCATACATGTAGATAAGCACATGTGAAGATTGTTTTAAATTTCAGTTCATTAACTGAGGGAGGTGGAAAGCTTAACAACCAATTCAAAGGAGGACCACAATGAAGCATCAGTCATTATGGAGTAAAGCAATACCCAAATGGTTCTTCAATAGAAAAGGTATCTGCTGAATCCCGTCTGGATGTATTATATGGACATCTATCTACAAGAATAAGTTTGCAGTAACTCTACAGCATAGTTGTAAAATACCTCAAAGATAATGGAAGTCTAGAGACTCAGAAAGCTGTTGGGTTGTGTCCTAAATGACATAGGTTTTCATTGGTAACAGCCAGAATATTTTGCTTGTTCCAGATATCTAACTAATCTTGCAGAGCTGACTTTCAAATAGAACCCAGGCAGGTTATCCAAAGGAGCTGTTGATTCATGGTGAAAGGTGAACCCCGGGTGGTTGGTATCCCTAGCCATTCCAGGTAAAGGACAATGACCATAGAAGGTGTTCAGGTGCCCGTGGTCCTGTGTATATGGATGGTTGAGGGCACAAGTGACACTCAGTGCCTGGATGTCTGCAGATACCTTGCTTGCTGCATGCCTAGCTGCTGAACTCACCTTCCCCAACCCCAAAGCCAACCCTCCATCTACCAGTGGCCAAATCCAGGAATCAGGTTTATATCACATTGACTCTGAGAAGTGGTTCTGCTGGAGAACTATGGTGGTCTTGAGAACTAGGGCTCTCCAGTCGCCTAGTCTGAAAGTTTCCTCTAGAGATGTGAATGCTTCTCTCTGATACCCAACAGGACACTCGAGCATCCTCTGCCTGGCCCTTCTGCACCTCTTCCTGACAATTCTTCAGGATTCTTTGCACTACCCATGTTGCAATTGCTTTTTGAACACAGCTGCATTTTGAGGTGTGTTTACCTCATTTCTCTGTAGATGACAAAAATTCCTGGCCACTGTGGACACATAAAGACTTTGGTAGAACAGAGTAGAACCTGTAGTAAATGTTCGAAGAATCTGTGATGTGGGGGTTCCCAGCCCCTGGCTGGTGAATCCTCTTCCTTCCCTGCAGTGTAATTCTTACAGCCAGCAAAGACAGATATTTTAAAATATATCTTTATTTTTTGATGATTTCCTACAATGTGTTTTGTAGTGAAAGGGGAGCACAGGCCTGCTTTTCGTCCTGCCCGGCTCCTGCATGGCTAGCTTATACCCCA
>LOJH01011236.1:9728-21912 GCA_001685095.1 Ellobius talpinus
ACAGGATACCCCATTCAGTCTGAGGATTTCATAGAGGTAAGAACTAGTGGCTGGATGCTCTGCTCTGATCTTTCAGCGTTCACTCTCAACATCTGACTCCAGGTTTTTATTAGTAAGACCAATTAGAATTTGTGTTACAGCTACCAGCCTGGGCTCTGCCTGTGCACATGAACTTGAACATCCTATTATAGGAGGAGAGAGCCACTTGTTCATCCTGGCCACCCAGAACTGAAATAATCACACAGAAACTGTATTATTTAAAACACTATTTGGCCCATTAGCTCTAGCTTCTTATTGGCTAACTCTTACATATTAATTTAACCCATCTCCATTAATCTGTGTATCGTCACGTGGCAGTGGCTTACCAGGTAAAGTTCCATCCAGCTCCAGTGGGGCTACATGGCTTCTCCCTGACCCCACCCTTCTTTCTACCTTGCTACAGGCCAAGCCAGTTTCTTTACTAACCGATGGTATTCGCAGCATACAGAGGAGACTCCCACATCATCCTGTGGTCTGATGATAAGTGAAAAAAGAAGAGTTTTGCCATGAGTCCCAGGCACCAGCATCACACAAACACACCACCTGCTCTGAAGCCTGAGGGTAGGAAAAGACTTTACACAAGAAACGTTGTGATTGCTAGTGGTCCTATGATCAATATTTACACCTCAGCTTCATTCTCTGCCCAGCTGCTGTGAACAGTGTCCTGTTCTATGAGCTCCGCATTGACTCCTTCTAATCTTAGTGTTAATGTCACAAATCCTAACTGCATTAGCAATGAGCTTTCTCAGTACGGAGAAGTTCAGTACGGGGCCAAAGACCTAATGACTGGGATTCGTTGTTCATCCTCCGTTGCACGTATCCCGTCAGCCCTGGAGCTCGCCCTGCAGTCTGTGAGTGCCCAGCTGGTACTTGGGTGTTTTGATTGGGGCAGCTCCGTGGTTAAGAACAGGACTCTGCAGCCAGGCCAGCTGGGTTTAAAGCCTGACTCTGCTGTGGAACAGCTAGGGAGCCTCGTTCAAGAAGCTGCTCTCTATCTTCACAGAGCTGTGAAGAGGCAAAGTGGCTCTACGACATCTGGGCTCACCAGCCCCGGTGCCAAGTACCTCATGGCAATGAGTTCATTAGGCCCTCAGGATGGTATAATCACTTTAACAGGAAGGCTTCTGGGGGTGGGGAGGAGGGGGGACGTTAACCACTTGGAAGATGCCCTAGAGAACAGTCCAAAGAAGCCAAAATTATCTTGTAGGTAACTTGGAAGTTATTTTTTTTATTATAACCACCAGCCTTTCAGAAACATGGGAATCACCCTTTGTACTAGCATGGGTTTCCTATGGGAAATGCCATTGAGGACATGAGGAACTGAAAAGAAGAATCCTAAGTTCTCAGAGTCATTCAGTCAGGCGGTGGGGGCACGTGTCTTTAATCTCAGCTTTTGGGAGGCAGAGACAGGCCGATCTCTGTAAGTTCAAGACCAGTCTGGTCTAGAGAGTGAATTCCAGGACAGCCAGGACTATGCAGACTAAGCCTGTATTGAAAAAACAAAACAATAACAAAAGAAGAAACCCTTTCCTGCAGCAGGTCCTCAGTATCAATAGGTAAGATTCCAAAAGACTATGCCTGTCCTTAGAACGCTTAGCAAGCAGAGTTTTTGTCAAATGAGTTTCCTCCCACATCCATCTTCCATTCTGTGTACGGCAATACCTGTTCTAATGTCCTCTGCTCATTGGAGACTTCACCAGTCTCAGGGAGAGAGGTCATTGTTACCACATCTCTTTTGCCACCCTCATTTTGCACACATCTCTACTGAAACAAATTCCCACACTGCAGGTCTCCATCGTCCATCCTGGGCAGTAAGCTGGCACCCAAAGACCTTTGAAAGGTTGTGATCTAACAGCCTTCCTCACACTGCTCACTAGCTGATTGCTAAGTGCTCAGGGATTCAAAGGTTGACCTGCCCTTGACTTTGTGCACACAGGATTCATGGTAAACACTGGCAGAATGAAGAGCATTTTTAGTATCAGACAGTATCACATGATGCTAACATAAACGTTAACTGATCAAGTCAGGCAGTGGTGGCACACACCTTTAATCCCAGCACTCGGGAAGCAGAGGCAGGCATATCTCTGTGAGCTGGAGGCCAGCATGGTCTACAAGAGATAGTTCCAGGACTGGCTCCAAAACCATATAGAGAAACCCTGTCTCAAAAAAAAATTTAACTGACCACATGCCTCTCCTTTAGTTACCAGAGTAACAAAGGTCCAGGCAGTGTTGCAGGTAAGATGGTTTCCAGTTGGAAGAGCCAGGTTTGAGTCCCAGGCCTTAACATCTACCAGCTGGGTGACTTTGAAAGAGTTGACTTGACTCTGGGCAATTATTTCCTGTGTCTAAAGGGTAATAATCTCCCTTACTCTGGTTTGCTCAATTTCAATTGGATATTTTTGTTAAATATAATATTTGTATAAATTCTTTGTCCATTTATAAGAATAATAGTAGTATCATCACCCCAGGACCTGTAAGCTCCCCAGCATTGGGTTCTTGGCCAGATTTATGGTACCAGACATGAGTTCCCACACAAAGTGGCATGAAATCCAGGCATAAGATGGCTGATTGCTCCCTTGACACGTGTGTCACTGCTGCATCCACAGGCATATATTGAAGGGTAGCACATTTAAAAACCATGCACTCACGTATACTTGCCTAAACACAAACACTTGATACTGGGGCAGATCTTTTTAAACTCTTTTTATTTCGCCAATGTAAAATTTGACAAATACAAAAATAGTAAGTAGCAATCACTCACTACTTAAAACACTAGATTCAGCTCTAATGTATGATCATAAACTCAATTAAATAGCTGTTGACTTATATGGTTCTGGTCCTCAAGCAAGCTGAATCCTAATAATGCATCACTTGTTGAAGCAATACATTTACATACCTCTAGCAATTAAAGATTATACAGGTGTCTGTTCTTTATTGTATCTGTGATGAAAGAAAGAACAATTTTTTTAAAAAGTTATCTCTTAGGATGGCTATTATTGACAAAAAAAAGGTGGAAAGTAACACGTGTTGGAGATACTAAAGAAGAAAACCCCGTATGTAACCCTAGTGGGAATGTAAAATGGTGCAGCCACTAGGGAGAGGAATATCTCAAAACGCTAAGTAGGGACATGCTCTACAATCCGGCAGTTTCACTTCTGGATATACAAACAAATGAATAAATCAAGGGTGCTGAAATAAATAAATAAATGCTTGTGCATCACCACTTGAGGCAGAAGCATTCACAATAACCAAAGGTATAAACAATTCATGCAGCAAAAGACAAACAGATAAATAGAATGTACCTAGCAGCACAGGAGTCAGCCTTAGGAAGACCAGAAACCCAGACACACATTACAGCACAGACAAACTTGAAGACACTATGCTAAGGGAAGGAAATCAGACACCAAAGGACAAATACCACACGATTCTTGAGATGTGACCTGAAGTGGTTGAACTCACAGAGACAGAAACGGCAGTACCAGGGGCTGGGACAGAGAGGTGCCAGGCTGAGAGGCCTGTAAGGTTCTGAAAATGGGCAGCAGTGTCAGTGGCCAAACACTGCGAATGCTCAATGTTAGCTACTCAAAGGGGCCTGAGTGGTAGCCGCATTATATATGTTTACTACAACCATTTAAACTTCAAAACACATATGGAATACAGCCCAGGGTTTTCCAACACAAGGTGGCGTTTGAGAAACCAGCACCCTCTCTGCTGTTTCAGTAACATCACTGGCGGGTGGTGATGGGAGCCAACTGCCATTCTTTCCCGATGACCTGCATTTGGAAGCATCCTGAGGGGGACACGATTTTCAATTCCTCTTTTAAACACTGCCCAACGGCTGGAGGAATGTAGAGCTTGGCCCTCCTTCTTCTTCTAAAGCCTGGGGCTCCAGCAGTGCCCCGATGGTTGTGACATGCCCTTTCTAGTCCTGCCCAGCCACCAGATAACGTCACCAAAATGACCCAGGAGAGCTCCTTGGGACCAAGTTAGGAAAGCAAAGTCAACACACTGTTGTTATATGCTTAATGACTTAACCTACTGCCTCTCCCAGAAAACATATTTGCATTTCCCTAGGCTTTCTAGAGACAATGGCTTAAATCAAAGGAATGAACGTAAATCCATTCTCTCAACAAATATTAGCGGCTTATGGGTCTCATAGCTCCAGAAGAGTTTACATGGGTCACCAGAATCCACCTCTGGGCAGCAGTGAAGGTCTGAGTTAACTTGCCTCAGGGGAAAGAGTGCCAGAAAGTTCCTATCTGCAGGCTGGGCACCTCTAAGGGAGACCCTTGGGCCTCGTTCTCTCACCACTGACGTTTCTAACTCCAAATTACAAGAGTGGCCCTGGGCCTTGAACATCTGAAGCTCAGCTCCAGTCATGTGTGCCTCTCACTGGCACTCACCTGAGCCACAATGCAAACTGGGGACCAGGATGTTAAACACTGATTCTCTCTCACATGACCATATGGGTTGCCTAAAGAAGGGTCAAACAGCTTCAGCTTCTTCCTCTGTGTTTTGTGGTTGTGAGAATCTTGACCCCCACACACAGCTTTCCCAGCTAAAATTCCCTCAACTCAAAACCGGACCTTGAAACAAAATGGAAATCTTCCCAAATGAGCTGCAAAAGATCCCAGGAAAAAAAAACAACACATTTTGCTGAGAGAAAGAAGAATGAACTTCCCATCGTGGTTAGAAGGTAAGAAGAGGTAAGACGAGGCCCACAATTAGCTTTATTAGGAGCCTGCTCTGAAAGCTCAAACCAGGCCATGGCACAGAAGCAACTCCAGCACAACGGGGGAGGAGAGGGAACTGAGTGAGGAACCCTGGTCTTAGAGACAGAGAGACACTGTCCACTTATTTAACCAAATAATCCCTTCCACGAACACGGCAGCAGTTGCTGCTTCAAAATGCCAGTAACAGATCAAGTCTGTCTGCTTTGTAAACACCTTTTCATTTAATATTCGTATGAGACTGACTCCTTTCTTCCCCCTCCTCCTCTCCCTCCTCCCAAGCTCATTTTATCCCCTCCTCCTACTCCTGCTCCTCCCTTTTGACTCCTGCTGACTCTTTTTTGAGTCAGTCCAATGTATCCCAGGCTTGCCTTGAACTTCTGGTCCTCCTGTCTCCCCTCCTGGGTGATGAAATTACAGATTCAGTGGGAGTATCAAACCCAGGGCTGCATTTATGCCAGGCAAGCATTCTATCAGCTGAGTTATATCCTCAGTCT
Organism: Ellobius talpinus; assembly: GCA_001685095.1. Classification (NCBI taxonomy): domain Eukaryota; kingdom Metazoa; phylum Chordata; class Mammalia; order Rodentia; family Cricetidae; genus Ellobius; species Ellobius talpinus. Next base: position 14,995 of record LOJH01011236.1, read on the forward strand.
TGGTATGTTCTTTATAAATGAGGGGTCTGAGACACAAAGACATAAGCTGAATATGAAGGGAAATACATTTGCAGCTGCCCTCGGCTCTAAATAAACATCCAAGAGCTACGTTATCCAGCTATTGGCTATTCATCCATAAAGTATACCTCCCTTTTCTAAGCAGAAGTTCATCTCCACAGCTCCCAATCTAGGACAATAATTTCCTGTTTGTGCTCTTCAGTGTGCAAATGTGACACACTGCCATCCCATGAGTACCAAGGCAAGACTTATCTGTCTTAGATCCCAACTGAGCTGAGCCCAGTGCTAGAACTGGATGCCACTAATGATATATGGGATGTCATAGGAGAAAGCCACAAGGACACCGGGTGTTCATGCTAACATTGAGACCACTATAGACTCTGTACCCATCCTCAAGTCAAAAGGACAGCCAGCTGATTTTTGACTTCTGCCTATAGCACATGCCCAGGTCAGACTTTGATTTTACAAACCATATATTTTTCTTAGTCTTCTGTAATCATTTGCCTTGAAAATACCCAACAGCTGTGCCTTCCACTACGCCTTGTACATTATTCACGCATCACAGGGAAAAGTGCCACCATTGCTTCCAACTCTTCAGCTAACATCCAGATGGGCACCTAGTTTCTGAGCTGCAAGGGAATAGAGACGGGTCTCCAAGTTCCAGCTGGCCCTGTCCAATGGCTGTAAAACCTCAGACATCTGGCTGGGGAGACTGGTGACTGTGTGGTCCCTTGGCTGTGGCAGAAAGGATCACATAAGGGTTTGAGCTCCACTGAACAAACAGGTCTGCCCTCTCCAGCCCATCTGCAAACATCTTCTTCCAGATAGTCTTTCTGTTCCCATTGCTCTCCACCTCCACCTCATACTCACTCAGTGTCCCGCCCTCTCCTGGATTCCAACAATTCAGGGCAATGTATGTTTGTTTTTGTTCTTAATGAAACTGCACACACTCACTCTACAAGGCAATTGCCGTTTGCTGAAGACCTATTAGATGACAGTGATTTCACAGGCTCTGGCACCAAGTCCCATCAGCAGCACCCCATCTGGCTAGCTGAGCACCGTGATCCCTCATCTGCAGATGCTGAAGCAAATGGAAACTTGTGACTTCCCTAATCACTCAGTTGAGAAGTGACAGAGCCAGGACTCGAACCCTGACCTCATTGATTCTCAGTCTTTTACTTCCCTGCCTCAAAATCCTCAAGGGTCTTCCTTTGAAGGTCAGTATCCCTAAACCTAGAAATTACGAAAATGTCACCAGACAGGCTTCCCTGGGGTGGAGCAGGGACAAGGGGGAGAAGAACAGAGGAACAGAAGGCTATCAGACAAGAGAAGCCTACCAAGGAGGCCATGTAGAGAGGAACTGCTTGTTGTGAAACTTTCAATTAGTGCACTTGGGGCTAATTTATTATCAGGGAAATTAAGTGATTCCAATGGCCTCCTGTTGCTTTCCAAAATAAATCTGTCAGAGTCTGGGGTGAGAGGGAACGGGAAGAGATGAGAGCTTTGCTGTTTTAATTCGTTTTTCTGAACTTTGCCAAGTATAGGCCCAGGCTCCATTTGTCCACGGGAAGGAAGCTGGTGACTGTCCTGAGGAGCCTTTCTGCTGGTCTTGGCCCCTCTGCACCCACATTTCCAAAGGGAACAAAAACAGAGCCCAGCTTGGGGAAATGGGGCAAGTGCCCAGTCTGCACCGAATAAGAAGGGAGGCTGAGAGCCACAGCCAGCTCCACAACTGAAGGGCTTGCACTTTGGTTAACTTCCTCCCAGTTAACAAATCAGGTTCCATAATGGGGATGCCCCTCCCCCAGCATCCCGGGCATCCACCAGCTCCTGTATTTTGGGTCAGTGGACATAGACTAAGAACTGAGTCCAGAGCACCATTCTTCCGGATCCCTCCAACAGCACGCCCATCCCTGTCTGGGTCACAGATATGCCTCTAAGGAACCAAATGGTAGGAACAGCTCAGAAATCCAGGTCCGGATATTCAGTGAATGCTCTAAGCTACAGCCCCAAACTCGTGCCTCCATCCCTATGTGCCACATTGTGCCAACCTCAGTGTCCAAGGCACAGTCATAAGAAATCCTGTCTCCCAGGGCTGTGAGCAATCAAAGACAAGACACTGTTGTTTTATTCTTTAAAAACTAGCTCAGAGGCAAAAACAAAACAAATAATGCTTTATTTTATCCCAGTGCTTGGCTCTCTAGATAAACATATATACATATATGTTGTATTAATTAATCACTCTGTACTATGAGGTACCAATCACACTTAACTGGATGGAGAGTCAGATCTTGACCAAGAGAGGGGACCTATACCTTTTTTATGAACAATTCTAAAGAGACAAGAACAGAGCTGAGGGCGAGCTGGTGGTTCCAGTGGGGGCAGAAACCAAATTATATTCATTTGCTCAGAGCTCTAGTTTTCTAAGAGCAACTGTGCTGGCACCGTGGAGATGAATGTCACGAGCTGATAAGGGTGCCAAGAACCATGGGCCACTGAAATCTTCCTCTCCCAGCTGCCCAGCTCCAACCATGTCTGCAGGGAGCTATAATCTTTCTCTTGGCATAGCTTCCTGGTCGTTTCCTCATCTGTAGCCTGATAACAGGCTACCCTTGCTTAACCCCTGAAGTAGAGGCAGGAACTACAGGATGCTAAGATCTGTGTGAGATCTTCTGGAAGGTCAAGCACCCACCGGGGGTGTTGGGGTATTTTAACGTCAGAACAGACACCAAATCAACACCCAGATATACTCTCTTCACAAAGGAGCCACGACCCACAGCTGCCATCATGGAGAGATTACCCCGGTTCCTAGACACATCAGCTGTGCCCTATGAGACCGGGTGGTCTCTATGGTCAGCCCACTTCTCATGCTCTTCTGAAAGACCCACGAGTGGAAGGAAAACACATCTTAGACACTCTCTGCCAGTGGTTTTCAGTCAATAAATAGCTCTGGTTACCAGCCACTGCCCAGACTGGCTGAAGATATCCCTGCCAGAGGAGCCAAGGAATACAGGATGGAAGGAGACTCGATGTCCAACCAGGTCATTAACAGTTTGGTTCCTGCTCTCCTGAAAGGATAGGGCAAAGAGTTCAGGGTAGGAGGTCTGTCCTGTCTTTTGAGTGCTGGCTGCCCTGCTCTGCCCTCCAGGGCCCACTGAGCACCAGAGGAGTCTCCCATCAGTAGGTCTCATGCACCAATGTGTGGATGTTTCACCTGGAAAAGTGTGCACAGATTTGGATGCAGGCCAAGTGAGGGTCCTCCAGTCCCACATCTCTGAAACGGCTCAGGAGACACTCATGTTGCTGGTCTTCAGTACTCTTCCAGCACCAACATCCCATATTTGTCTTGAGCCTCTGTAATAACCAGGTATGGCCCAAGTTCCTACTAGCTTCCTTTTAAGGTTATTGGAAATGTCAAGGAATAGCACATGTGAAAAATTTCCAATATGCCTGGTGCCTAAAGAAGCAAGTGCCAAGCAAGAGTTTGACTTTCCCTGGGCTCCTGACCTATCTACTGGCCCCTCTGAAAATATAATGAGAGTTTAGGGTTCTTAACCAGTCAGAACAGGCTGAGCTATGTTGTATTAATAAATAAGCCCAAAATCCCCACAGTGAAACACAACCAAACTTTCCTTCCTGGTCTTGCTACAAGTCTGATATGGCTCAGTGTGAGGGTTTATTCACTATGTCCATTTTAGAAAGGCCTGATTTTAGTATACAAGACTATAATCGTCATGGAGAAGGAAGGAGTGTGTTAAACCACATGTGGGCACTTAGAGCATGTTTATATATCTCTTCCATTCAGATTTCTGAGACCAAAACAAATCCCAGGACAATGGACTGAGGATCTATTGTACCTTGTGCGTTCTATGGGGACAACGTGATAGACCTAAAGTTCAGGAGATGGCTCAGCGGGTAAAGCACATGGTGCACAATCCTGAGGACCAGAGTCCAGACAGCAGTACCCACATAAATGCCAGGTGGGCCTGGGAGTCTACCTGTAATACAGTACCTGGAGAGCAGATCCCAGGGATTCCAGAGCAGGAAGGGTAGCTTGACTAGCCAAACCAACAAAGTTTTGCTTCTGAGTGGGAGATCATGTCTCAGTGTAGAAGATGAACAACAATCAAGGAAGATGTGTGCATCAACTTTTGGCTTCCACACACGTGAATGTGTTCATCAGGTGAACACACATACATACACATTCATGTACATAGCACACACACATACACACACACATTCACATGTTTAAAATAAAAAGATACACAAAATCCGTGACCTCATAGTGTTTACATACTACAGTGGGCGAGCAGGAGGAACACCAGGAAATTACAGCAGAGCGAGTGTCCACAGAGCGATGGACAATGTGTGAGGTGATGTGGGTGGGGGATGGGTGAAGGTGTGAGACGGGACCTACTTCAGATAGAAGGGTCATTCTAGAAAGAGAACCCAAAAGATGAGAAGGAGCCAGTGGGGCAGGCTAGAAAAATAAGAACTGCTTGACAGAGGGAATAGCCATTGCAAATCATGAAGCAGGAAGGAGTGGGCGCCCTGAGGGGTAGGCAGAAGGGGCTGGGTGCTCATTGGGTGCAGTGGGCAGTGGGCAGAGGATGGTAGGGTCAAAGAGATGTGCAGTGACCTGATCGGGCAGTCCTGTTAGGTAGTCTTCTTGCCTGACCCAGATCCTGGGATGCCCTTCCTCAAGTCCTGGAGACAAGTGACTCTAAACCCAGCAACCTAAGGGACCTTCTAGAAACACCCTCCTCTCCGTTTTTTCGTCTCTCCTTTAAGGCACAACCTGAGAGCTCCTTGAAAGCTCCTCTGTAAATTCAACAGATTGCTCATATTTCTAGTACCAAGATTGATGCCCATCTCTCCTCCCCTCAGCTGTGTGTTTGTCACCCTAGCTCCAGATGGTCCTTCTTCTTAAAATTCTGTTCCATGTCCTCTCCACCAGAGCATAGACAACACTTCCTATTTAAAAAAAAAGCCTAAATCCCATCTCCCTCATGACATTCTAAAGACCTCCAGCAACTGGAGCCTGCTGGCCTCCCCTTGAGGATTTGTCTTCTACTGCAGGAGTCATTTGGCCCTGTGGTGTGGGCTACTCTTTCTCCTTGGATTCTTATCTCTCCAAACTGTAGGCTCTTGGAGACAGGAAGGATGCAGCTGCTCCCTTGAACACACACCAGAGTCCCCAGCATAGAAGCAGAGCTCAGGAATGGTTTGATCCCATAAGAGGCAACAAGACACTCTGCTACCCGTGAGCATGCCCATATCTGTCCAGGTAGCTCACTACCTCTGCATGTCCATCTCCCTAACATAGCACCTAAAGCTGACTAGGATGCCTGTGGGATAATTCGCTAGCTATTTCGGATGTGTGACATTCTTGAGTCTCCATTACCCCATCTCTCGGTGAGAAGTGCTGTGGGCTCCTTCCACATAAAGCCGTCCTGGAAGTCAAGGAAAGCACAACCATGAAGGGCACCAGAGTGGATGCAGGAATCCCGGCTTCACAGACCTTGTCGTCTCCTATGGACCCCATACTCAATAGAGAAGGATGTGGGTTAGAGTTGGTGGAGCACATCCTGCTTCCTAGCAGAGCAAGCAAGACCAAAAGCCAAGAATAACAACAGTATCATGTTGCAAGGAAGGGTGCCTGTTCCTGGAGGAGTGCCTCATTCCTGTCACGTTTGGTTGTCAAGTTCACCAGCCCTCTAATTCTTTCTGCTTGAAGGGAAAGGCGAGAGTTGGGGCTGCCTGGTGGAAGGGGGAATCTGAATGGTGAAGTTTCACATTGTTTTGGGGTCACACATATCCTTCCAGCTCTCTTGTTTTGTGGAGGGTTTATTTACCCTTAAGAGATCTGCTCTGCGTTCTTATACATTCTTTATATCAGAGAAGAACTACCCTGGGTTCTAAGGATTATCCGGAATAGCCAGTGAGTCCATTACCTGCTCAGAACAAGAGTGTGATCCCCTGAAGTTGAATGATATTGACAGGAGACCGTTCCCAGAACCCATGTTCTCAGGTAACATTCCACAGACGCATAGAGCTGAGTAGGATTCTGACAGCTGTGGACCAGCAGCGTGATCTTAGGTGAATCATTCAAACCCTCAAAATTTGAATTCCCCCCAGTGTCTACCTCCTATGAGTGCTGCAGCAATGTACTTGGATGATGCTTATGGTAACTTACCATGGCGTCTGTAATATGAACATGCACAAAATACCTTATTCTACCATTAAGACACAAGGGGTAGGGGCTTGACAGGTCTCCATGTGAAAGTGTGAACACTCTCTGATCTTTTAGGTTCACATAGATCTTCAAAATGTAAAAATGTTACCATTTGATAAAGCATGCCTCTAAGACACAAGTGTCTCCTCCATCCATCTCGCCCATTCACACATTCTCAGAACAGCCACTGGATAATGATGCCTCAGTCCAGCATCTCTGTACATCATTCAACATATCCATGACAAACAAAGAAAAAAGTCTATATCAGCACATCACCAGACCCTGGTGGCCACACTTTGAAAGGGAGATGGCAGGGACATATGATGAAGGTCTAAAACTTTCTATTCCAAAATCCAACCCACGCCCAAGCACAAACTCAGCATGCACTGTGAGGAGCTTATCCTCTCTTCTAGTGAATCAGGAATTAAAGCTGCCTCTCCCATTCCCCAGAGCAGAATGGTAAACTGGAATTTGTTACCTAGCTGTGTCTCCACTCTATTCAGATTCTGAATCTCTTAAAGACAGAGACAAGCCCATGAATCTTTAGAGAGCTACCACCTGACACAACAGCATGCAGAAGGGTTGTAAGAGGTTGTTTGTTTGCTTCCCAGCCACCCAGCAGCTCAGACCCAAAATAACCACACAGAAACTGTATTAATTAAATC
>LOJH01011237.1:5316-26674 GCA_001685095.1 Ellobius talpinus
AGAGAGAGAGAGAGAGAGAGAGAGAGAGAGAGAGAGAGAGAGAGAGAACTATACTATCCAGGTAGCACTACTAATGTCTAAAGCTATGTTCAAGAGAATAATGGAATATCTAGGAACTCATTTTTTTTCTGCTCTTGTCTGTGGATAAGGTATGACTAGCAGTTTGAAGTTCCTGTCTTAAAACCCCCATATGGTAACTTGATATTGCAAACTGAAATGTACTTCATTTTCTTCTATATTATTTTTATGTTAGGTATTTTGTCACAATAGAAAAGAAACTAGAACACTGCAGTGTTTCAATTCTTTCTGAGATAAAGTTTTCCATCTTTGAAGGAAGCTGATTAAGATACATAGTTTCCAAAGGTAGGTTTAACTTGCCATTCTGCAAAGAGGTTCCTCAGCTCAGGAAGCAATCCATTCAAGGACTTCAAGAAGTCATTGAAATGAAACAGACTTGTTACACTAGGCCTTCCCTTCCTCAAGCACACATAAGCAGTAAGGATTGCTCAGAGACACTCTCAGATAAACTGCACTGCCTGGAAGAGGCTCAAGCCAGATGAGCCATGTAAGAGGGAGATCATCCCAAGCAGAAGGCAAAGAACTCATTTCAAGTGAGCTGGCTGGAAGAGACACCCTCAAGACTATTCAGCTGCCTGCCGGTTGAGCAGCAAGTTCCAGATACCCAGCATTTGTGAACCATCTCCTCTGTTGAGGTGCAATTTGGGTGATGTACTTCTTTGAGTCATTATGCATCTGTAAGTCACTCCTCACCAATATTTTTGCAGTGAAGGTACATAAGCCCAATAAAATCCATTGGTTCAGCGAACTGAACATCAATTATAACCTACCTTTGGTCTATCACTAGTTCCTTATATGGGTAAGTAGGCATTTCTTCATTTCTCCCCAGGAATAAGGCCACTTGGCACAATATAATAATACCTATCACTATAGATTGTGCAATGAATTCCTAAGGAAAAGTGCCTACTCAGTCCATTCTTGGTTCTATATATTTAGTTGCTCTAATAGGATAAATGCCAAATTATTGAATATAGCAAAACTTAAAACATATTTTGAGACTATAGCTCAATACTTGCCTTTATTTATTCACCAGAAAAATATCATATTTTACACATACAATGTTCACTAGACTGGTGAAACACACACACACACACATGCACGCACACACACACACACAATGAGTGTAGAGTCAGGCCACAGGTGACTTTTAGTTTCTTCAGTATTAGTGTGCTAGTAATAAGTAATAAACTTGATTTCTTTGTATCGAGGTTTTCAGTCTACTTCCAAACTGTAACCTAATGATAGTTAATAGTCACTTCGATGCTTTCATTCTATTTAGTTTATTCATAATACCCATACAAGTGTTTGGTAAAGGCTTAAAAAGTAAATTTTTATAAGGGTAAGCATAAAGTTGTTTAGTCATTAATTACTGGATTTTTTGGATTTAGTGTCTAATATCACATGCATCCCTACATAACTTCAGAATATGTTTGAAATATTTATAATGGCTGTTCATATATCTGAGTGGAAAATACATTCATACTAAACATATAACACAGTAACTTTTTTGTATGAACAAAATGAAGGTAAAAATTTCATAGAAAACAATCTACACAGAACTTCAAATGACTAAACCAAAGTTACCTAAGAGTGTAATTAAACTAAAAGTATAAAGTATTAAATGTTATAAAATCAACATACATAAGTATTTGAATTTATGCTGTGCCTACTGTCATTTAAATTGATAGCCTACTACAGAATTACTGAAAGCACTTACTATTATGGCAGTTTGGATATGTCCAAAAAATTAGAATACAATGTATTTTAATTCAAAATCCAATGTTTTACATAAATGTACACTGACAAACACAATTGCCTACACATAACAAAATTTTAATATTTAAAATTATGAAAATTAACAATGTATGAACCAATAATAATATAGTTGTACAGTTATAGAATGGTTTAATAATTTTTAACATAAACATCTAGAAATGTATTCAGACTGCATTTGGTATATAATAAAGGATATATAGAGGAATGCCAACTATATTGCCTTATGGATCAAATTAAAAAAATATATAAACATATATGATATTTATTTTAACTGTGTATTTCAGTTTTCCCAGCTAATTCAGGCTTTCATCAGTTATTCCAGGACACTAGCTATCTGCATACCTTTTCTTCATAACTGTATGTTGCTGCAATTCCATCTCTAGGGGAGATGTAAACAATATCTATCCCTCTCTCAGTCTCTGTGACAAAACAGCAATTCCACCAGTAGAAACAGTAGGTTTATTGAGCATACTTGCAAAGCAATGGGTGAGAGGTTACAGGCAAGTGCAAAGCTCATACAGACCCATAGAGACAGAAACAACATGCACAGATTATGCGTGGGCTTGCACCAGATCCTCTGAATGTATGCTATCTTTTTCAGTTTACTGTTCGTATGGGATATCTGAGCATGGAAATGAGCCATTGGGTCTTCTGATTCTCCAACAGCATGAAGGGTGATTGCTCAGAGTGGTGTTTACTCCCATCATCTTTATCTGTTTATATTCTCAAGGCTTTCCCAGAGAAGCTGAGGATGTGTGCAGTTACAGCCAAACTGCAAACAACTGGTTGGAAATGGTGGCTGGATACCCAGCTATAGGACTGTGACCAAGCTGCCCCCACCTCCAAGAAGGAAGGTCAGCAGTCAACCAACCCAGCTGTGGTATATTTTGGCAAGAGGGTTAACTGAATACTTGAAGATGATGAGAGTTGACCAGGAGGATGGTACTATATCAAAGTGTCTGAGTTCAAGATGTGATTGATTTATTCAATGATATGACTTATATTTAAGTGACATTGATCTATATTAGATTTGGAAGTATGTAAAAAAAATAAATGTTAGCCTTCAGGTACACTGTGTATTTTTATGGAATGTAAATTATGAATATTGAAGTTGAATTATTTATTAATATTATTATAAATTATATACTAAGATAATTATTGAAGTTTGAGTAAAATTTCCATAGAATGTAAAAAGGAATATCATGAAATAAATAAATGATAACCAAAATAGCAATGCAAAAATCCTTCTGTGTGGAGTGAAGGATAAAAAGGAAATGGAATCTGGGTGGTATCAGTGCACGCCTTTAATTCCAACACTCAGGAGGCAGAGGCAGGCAGATCTCTGTGAGTTCGAGGCCAGCCTGGTCTACACGTGAGTTCCAGGAGAGCCAGGGCTGTTAAACAGAGAAACCCTGTCTTGGAAAACAACAACAACTGCAAAAAAAAACCCCAAAAAACCAAGCAAACAAACACAAACAGCAGCAGCAACAACAACAAAAAGAGGAGGAAATGGAATTATACTTAGTGTATATTTAAAGGTATAATGACATATAATTGATTTCTGTGACCACAATGCTAAATTATTACCAAAGCACAAACAGGAGAAATTTTCTGACCTCTTGAGGTTTTAAAGATATAATATACATGAAATCCTACAATGACTTTCAGGAATTAGATATATGATTTCTAATTATTCATTTTCAGTTTTCATCATAATATATTAATTTCGAATACCATTCAATGCTCAGAATACTTTCGTTTCATCAAATCTTATCCATTACTTCCCCTTTAGACCAGAGACCTGTTAGAACATCAAGTACTGTCAAACAAGATTCATTAATGTTTTGTTATTAAAGCATAAGAGTTTAAGAAATCTCATAGATCAGGAGTCTGAAAGAGTATAAGAATCAAAGGAAATGGAGGACACCAAAAAAAAAAAAACATCGAAATCAGCATGAGCAAAGTTCCTATGAACTCACAGGGACTGAAGCAGCATGCACAAGGCCTGCCTGATTCTGCACCAGGGCCCCTGAATGTATGTTATCTTTTCCAGTTTAGTGATTTTATGGGATTCTTGACTGCACAAACAAGCCATTGGATCTCTGATTAATATGTTTCTCTCAACTCTGCTGTGATAGATTTTGTGTTATCTTCTATATTTTATTTTGATATAATTTTTAAATGAATGAATGTAAAGCTACCTACCAAGAGAAAGGTTAGTAACTAAACAATTACAGGGAGAGAAAAAAATAGTTTTGTCCAATAGAGTGACATTTCATATATCAACCACTCCAGGACAGGTCTCATTTCAGGAGTAGTTGACCAACATAGAATGGATTGCACAGTCATTTTTTGTTTGTTTGCATTTATTTGGTTATAGTTTGAAGACTTTTTTGTTGTTGATGATGATACATTTTTCATTATTTTGGGATTTTTGTTTGTTTTGATGTGTGTGTAGTTTTATTTTGTTTTCTTGGTTTTGGGAGGTTTTGTTGTTGTATTGGATTTTAGCTTGTTTCCTGAGAAAGAATTTAAAGAAAGGTGGGAAGGTAGGTCAAATGATCTGAAAGTACTTGGAGGAGGGGGTGAAACTGATCACAATATATTTATACTTAAAAAATAGTTTTAAATATTAAAATTTAGTAAAAACAAACACATATATAAAAGAAAAAACATAAAACAAAGCAAAACAAAATAAAACAAAACAATAAGCTTCTTGTATAAAATAGATACTCTTTTTCATTATTTAAAAGTTTGTTTTTTCATTTTACATACCAACCACTGTTCCCCACCTCCTCCCGCTCTCCCTCCATCTTCCCCCCACTGAACTCTCCATCCACCCCTAAGAAAATGTAAGACCTTCTTTTGGGAGTCAACAAAGTCTGGCATATCAAGTGAAGGCAGGTATTCTTAAGTCATTATGTTTGATATTCTTTATTTGCGGTCATGTCTCTATATTCTGAGCTATAAGGAGCTGTATGATTAATGGATGATTAATGGATGATTGGATGACTCTTCAAAGGGATGACTGAAACTTGACAGGTATTCTCACATTACTATTTTTGTATAATTATTTTTCATAGTGGGGCATTTCAGCAGGATAATTAAGTTTTAATAATGTATACTTTTGAATCCGCAATATTTTTTCCAAATTTGTATCATTCAAGTAATTCATACAATGAAGTATGACAATAGCCTCAAATTACAAATATTAAAAATGTATAATATTGTTGGGAAAATGTAAAAAGTCAGGTGTTTAGATCCATAAGTGGAATATAATTGCAGAAGAGAATTCTTTTTAGAAAGGCTGTACCTGAAAAGAATAATTAAAAATTCTATGAATGTGGAGTGTGAAAAGTTTCTGGTCCAGAGCTTAAATACAGTTTCGTTTGGGCTATTGTTCACTCACTACCTAGCCATTCTCTACATCAGACCTAACACCTTGACCATGAAGAAAACGACTTCTACTAAGAACACAACCCAGTCTTCCATTAACCAAGGGGCTAAGGTCCGCCATCTCTGATTTCACCACGTTGTTGTAAGTGCTTACATTCATCACTTTCTTTGTTCTGTTACAATGAACCCCTCATGAAAGTGATTTCATTCTCCATTTGACCAGAGAATCTGGGAAAACCTAAAATATTCATTTGCTGGCGATCATCACTCAAATTTGGCTCCAAAATAAACTATTTCCTATTTCCTATGAGGTGAGAAATGTATTTTTACAATGATGTAAGAAAGATGAAAAAAATGAAAGAGACAAAACTTTAATATCATACAAATAAATTCAGTTGAGAATAACTATGGAAGGTTAAATATGGGTATGTAGCACTAACTGCATATTATGCAAAATCTAATAATTCCATTTTGTTAATGAAATCCTCTTTCTATTAATTAGTGTCTTTGAAGCAAGGCAGGATCATTTGATTATAGCTAATATTTTCTGTTTCTTTCTTACTTCTTAAATTATTTTATTTTTATTTTATATGCATTAGTGTTTTTAGATGCATGTTTGTCTATGTGAGCATGTCAGGTCCCCTGGAACTGTAGTTATAGACAGTTGTGAGCTGCCATGTGGATGATGGGAACTAAACCCGAGTCCTACGGAAGAGTAGCTAGTGCTCTTAAGTGCTGATCCATCTTTCCAGCCCTAGTCTCTATTTCTAAGTACCAGGGAGACTCAGCTTTTTATTTCTTTTGCTGCTCACTTTTATGACTCTCATAATATATACTTCAAAAGATTGTTTTGGATATTTCTAAAACTATGTCATCAACTTTTATCTGTTAAGTAATATAGTAGATAATGGAAGATCAGACATCTAGCAATGCATATTCTCTACAATAAACCAGGCCAGTCTGGGATAAGATGCTGCAGAAGTTTCTGTTGTCTTTGATACTTACATCAGATTAATAGCCCATAATTTTGTGGAGAATCTCATGCCTCGACATTTTGCTGATAAGTGTTTTGAATTCTTGCTTTTTTACATTTTAATTAATTAATTAATTAATTAGCAGCTCTTCATTCCCTCCCTCCTCTCCTCCCAGTTCCCTCTCTCTGCTACCACTTTCCAAATAACTCCTTCGTTTTTGTTTAAGAAAGTGCAGGTCTCCCATGAGTATTGGCAAAACAGGGTATATCAAGTTGTAGTAAGACTAAGAACCTCCCCATGCATTAAGTATGACCATAGTGATCAGTATGAGGAGTTAGGTCTGAAAAGCCCATTAAAGAGGCAGAGATAGCCCCTGTTCCTGCTGTTAAGAGTCCGACAAGAAGACCAAGCTGCACAACTGCAATATATATGCAGAGTGAATAGGTCAGCTCCATGCAGTTCATTTTAGTCTCTGTGATTCCCTATGGATCCAGGTTAGTTGATTCTGTGAGTTTTCTTGCAGCACATATTCTAAAATTGGAACTATAACATAGGGAAGATGAACATGGGCTCTAAGAATACTTGCTTTTTATTCTATCCATACAGAAAGTCACTGGCTCCTTCACCTTCTCTTGTGCTTTTAAGCCCTGCATATATATATATATATATATAATATAAGTAGCAGTGTCTTTATGTTCTTTGTGTTAGCCAATGCTATTACCAAAAATCAATACACAGATGTGCAACTCTGTAAAATCCGTACCTACCAAGCATGCCCCCACTTTTGCCTATGCCTGCTTTGTATACAAAGACTTTGATATATTTTCAAAATGTGGTTTTCTTTTGGTGCATGTATAATATGGAGAACTCTTAGTCTCACAGTCTGAAAGACAAGAGTCAGGGATGCTTGTCCAGCTTCAATACACACACTCTGAGAGGTCCTTGGTAAACTCACAGATGATAATGTTATGATTTAACAGATATCAGCCCAACCAATATATCCAATACTTTTAAAGTTGTGTAATTTTTATTTAATCAAAATTTTCATTTAAAGTTTTGAGCAGTCTGAATAAGAAGACAATCCTACCATAATTCAAATATCCATTGACCTCTTGCTTCAAACAGTTTAAAGTACTCTAATATTAAAGTAAAAATCTATTTCCAAATAATTGCATTTATTGGAAATGAGAGACGGCAATATCTTGAAAGCAGTTAACTATAATAAATGAAGGATCACTGCTATTTGAGTGACATTTCAGACTACATGAAGGACTTTTCCAAAGACATAATATCCCAGTTCATAAAAAGAGCAAGAAGTGCACACAACAGATGGAGTATGCTCTAAAAAATGAATTTAGTTTATTTTAAAGAAGAAACAAAAAAGTAAAAAGTTATAATACCATTACTTCTAATAGAAGAATATCTTTGAAATAAAAAAGGGAACTGTGATGCAACTCAAATTACTTCTTGATAGAGTCTATAACACTGTTCAAGCCTTCTTTCAGCTTAAGGATATTTTCATTAGAATTTATAGCCAGTGGATGATATTGTACAAGAAATAAGTATATATTAAAAGATATGAAGAAATTACTAAGAAAGTCATAATGGGACCAATGAGCAGGGGGTATTAGTTCTTGGGAGAGAGCAAAATGAAGTGGGGTTTGAAAATCTTTTAAAGCAAAACAAAAATAACATGTCAATACATTACATAACACTTAGTAAGAGAAACTCGGGTATCTTTCTAGTGATAAAGTAGGAGATGGCTGTACAGAAAGCAAAGGACCCTTAAACCATAGAGCCAGGGTGACTGCTCATGGTGCACTTTCAAGTTCTCTTTAAATATTTGTGCGGTGCTAAATAGGGACATTTCAAAATGATGTGTCAAGAAACAAACAAGCAAATCTACACATGAATATTCAACAAAAGAGGCCATCTTAATCCTTAAAGAAGTTTTCTAATTTCCCTTATATTGATACCATTATCTTCCACCCCATGGATTCTATGCAGATCCATGTTTGAAACTCCATGTGTTGTGGAGTATATTGTATGATTATCAATGACGTCATAAAGGAAGACAACCTGTAACGTATTCCAGGCTGAGGCTTCATTTGTGTATTACCAAATGATGCATCCGAAGCTCCCGAAACAGTGAAATACAGGATCTGTATATACAAAATATACAAAAAAGTATATTTTGCAATAAACCTAAGAATTCTATGTTTAGATTGGAAACTAGCTATGCATTTTCCACGAATGAAATGAAGAACATTTTACAAAAATTTAGAAACAGAAAAGTTTCAAACACATTTTGGTTACAAAGGACAGTAAGACATAAGTAGTTTCTGAATCCTTGATTCTATATTGCTCATTCAAATGAGAGTATTTCAAATTGAAAGACTTTCATGTATTTGTTTAAACATGGCTCTAGAAAATTACATTGAGATTTTCTTGGATAAAAAATAAAAGCATAATAGCATTTGCAGGTGTTAGCCTGGGAATTAATAACTGTGTCTGTCCTGTTAGTTGTGGAAATAATCGATGACCTCGGTTGTACTTAAAGGAAAAAAATTGAACGGAACAATGAATATCAGATTCACCTCTTGCCTACAATTTATGTAAAATTCAATTCATATTCCCAGAGCTTCAATCTCTATTTCACAGGGAAGCTGGGATTGGGACCTATCTTGTAAGTAATAAGACAGGTAGCAGGGTTAAATCTATGAGTATTAACCTGTGTGTTTCTTGGGTGTTCTCCTTTATATATGCTGGCATTTCATTGGAACCTTAAATTCCTTTCATCCTTCTTCTCATCATACATAGAAATTAAATATAAATATTTAGAGGAAGCAGTGACCTAAGAGATAAACTGGAAGATTCTAGCATGCACTTGCCGAGCTTACTAACTGCCTGTCAAAGCTAACTTTAGGGATGAAGCACAGAAGACACTAGTGCATGAGCTTACTAACTGCCTGTCAAAGCTAACTTTAGGGATGAAGCACAGAAGACAGACACTAGTGCATGGGAAAAAGGGAGAGAGGGAGAAAAGGAGAGGAGAGAGAGGAGGGAATGAACAACTTGATACTGGGATTAGTGTAAAGCAGAAGAAAGAACAATGGCCACAGGCTCCCATATGTCAAGTAATCAGACCCTCATTCATTTCCTGTTTTCAGTCACCTGCCATCCAGGAGATGGGGTCTCTTAGCTCATGTGGATATAAGTGGTTGCTCTTGTTTATTCTGCTTGGGCCCAGGACACAGACGACAGATCTCCTGGCTACACTTTCACAGAGAATTTCAAAGGAATCCATTTGGAATTTTCCTATAAGGTTAGTTGCCATTTGACCTCTAACAGTTAATATACATGGTTGAAATTAATTCCCTGCCCCATAACTGTGAACTTCATCTCTGTCTTCTCTTGATCAGAAGGTTTCTTGTTATTTTAAAACAAACATTGCTTTTGTGTTGTAGAAAGTCTAGGTTTCCGGAATCCTTAGGTTAGTCTAGATGGTCTCCTCAGTCCAGCAATATTCAAGGGGCTTTGAAAAAATAAAACCATAAATACTTATCAATGAACATGAAAAAGAAAGTCTTCTTGAATGTATTCTTAAGTATTTATTTATTTGTTTTTTATTTGTTTGTTTATTTACCTAGTTAGTGTGTGCATGAATGAGTGTGTACACGTGTGTGTGTGCCTGTGTGCATCTGTCCCCAATTACATATGCATGCACATACTGCCAGTGGAAGTCAGAAAAGGGCACTGGATCCCTTGGAACTGAAGTTATATGCAAATGTATTGAGCTGCAATATTGATGTGGGGAAATGAATCTGGGCCCTTTACCCCAGCAGTAAGTATTCTTAAACTCTGAGCTGAAACTGCAGCCCCACCTTCAACACGTTCATGACTTGATTATATATTGTCACATTAAAACTAGAAGTATATACTTTAAAAAATCCTATTGGAATGTTATTTCAAACAATGGGTTGCTTGTTTTTCAGATACTTGTTGACTTTTTAAAATGTAGTGTATTTATGTCTGTTCACTGCTTCAGAGTAATGATCCTTAAACTTCCCTGCAGGGAAAGTGTGTAGAAGCATTTGTGAGTTTTATAATTGCCTTTAAATTTTACCTTTGGAAGAATTTAACACCCTGGCATGTTTTATTTAATGTATGAGGATAGCAAGTGTGTGAGTATCCCTTTGTTGTCAAGTTATCAGCAGAATGTCTTTACTTATGATCCCAGGATAGAGGGAAGGAGAGGGGACTTCGATAGACAATAGAGATAGGAGTGAGGAATATGCTTAAATATCTTAAGGAATAGAATATTATTTAGCTTATAGTGACTTCCCTAAGACTAATTTGCTATGAGAAATTGAATTTTCCTGGTCTGACACCTAGAATTATACATTGTAAGATCTGTCAAGAAGAGTATGGCATATGATTTCAAATCAAAATATATTATCACTATCTCAAGGCAGCTAAGTTCATTTTGTGAAATCTTATATAAAAAAGCAATTATACTAAAGAGAATACCTTATCCTCAGGAGTTGGTTAACATTTTATTTGTAACATAAACTGTAAATTGTCTACACTGTAGAGACAGGAAAATGATGTCGGCTCTAACATGGCATAAGACGTTGGAAAGGGAAATTCCATACAAAAACACTGCATAGATTTCAAATGTGTTTTTAACCTGTTATGCTGTTTCGTTATTAAATAATATACAATTTTACTGAGAGTAAGTTACATCTGGACAAAAATATAAATGAATTACAATTATTTAAGGATCATGATTCCAAAAATTATTTGATTCTAACAATAGAAGTAGATGCACTTTCTAAACTGTAGAAGTAAGCTTTACCATCCAACATTCTGAAAAATATTCAGTAAATGTCAATAATTCAATTAATATTTAATTTGATATTTTTCTAGTTCTTTTAAAAATGTGCTTTTATATTTCTTTAATCTTATGTATCAGGTTAAAATATTTGAAAAGACAGAATAGTGTTATGCATCTGGCTTACATCTATTTTTTTCTTACACAGCAGAGATACAGCAGGAAACCGATAAGTATCTTAATGGCAAGTAGAAAGTGCTATGAGTTACAATTATCCTGCTTAAAGTAAACTATACTAAAAGACACCGGGGCCTAGATCATTACTGCACATAAAGTGTATTTGAAATCATACTAACATCTGATATTAAGAGATACATTTATTGCACATTTTAATAGGTAAAGAGGGACAGGAATGGATTCTTTGTACCATCTTCATGAAGTGTGGTGATTGGATTCCTACAATTTTCTGACATCAAATGTGTACTCTACTTTTTGTGGTGGGAATATACATGAAAGAGGAAACTGTTCTGTCTCTGGGTTTCTGTGACTTATACAACCCACTAAAACCTTCAAGCTTGTTGCCATTTTAACAGTCTGAATTTATGAGTATTGGTGGAGGAGGCTGCTTGTTGGTTCCCGGCCTGCCTGGCTAGCTTAGACCCTAAATAATCACACAAAACTGTATTAATTAAATCATTGCTTGTCACATTAGCTCTAGCTTCTTATTGGCTAATTTCTTACATGTTAATTTAACCCATTTCTATTAATCTCTGTATTGCCATGTGACAGTGGCTTACTGGATAAAGTTCAGGCTTCTGTCTCCATCAGAGCTCCATGAATTCTCTCTGACTCTGCCTCCTTTCTCCCAGCATTCAGCTTAGTTTTCCCTGCCTAGCTCTGTTCTTCCCTGCCATAAAGTATGGCCACAAAAAACTAAACCTTGTGGAACATGTCTGCTGTCTTCCACTAAACAAGACTCCATGAGTTTATCTTGCCATTAGTTTTTTTTTGGTTTTGTTAATAAAAAGTAATCCATTCAGAGTAAAAAATGAGTATTAGAAAAATATCTTTTCTTAAATGCAATAATGACTATTTTATTAAATAAATCACATGCTATGTAAAAATTATCACTCATGCATAAATATTTGCTTTTTTATTTAAGTGATATTCCTTAAGTATGGAACATTTTTATGCATGTATCTATGTATATACCCCTCTATGAGAAATCACAGCCTCAATTCCTAAGTAATATGTATATGAATCAAACTTGCTTCTATCTCAGATACCACTTTCAGATCCTGAACAGTGGATCGCATATTCCTGTACATTTGCCACTTGATTGTTCAGTATTCAAACTCATCCTGTTTCCTTATGATCTTTGACATCCTTATTGCACAAATAAACTTAGAAACACAGGTGAGAGAGGGGCAGAGACCCCCATTATTTCCTATAACAGAAATATTTATGATCTGTATGGTTCTGATATCGAGAGATGCAGGGATACAGCTAAAGTCTCATCTGCATACATTGTCTAATTATCACTATTATTTATAATTCACATCTTTAAAAATAAAACACTCTTGACACCTTTGTTTTTTTCTTAAGTTCTGTTCACTTCTTCTGAGTATGACCTTAAAATCCTCAGATTTGGGTCACTAAAGTAATTTTTTATCTCCATAGAGTCACGTGCCTCATAAAGAACATTCTTCATTTAAAGAATTAAAATTGCAAAGCTATTTTGTTGATTCTCCTATTTTCCCTTTGAAAATTCATGTTTCTCTAACAAGCATTTATTGAATGTCAGAGATGTGTCAGGATTTAGGCAGAAAGAATCCAATGGTGGGTAGAGAAATGAGCAAGAAAATTCTCAGTTCAGAAGAAGTTATAGTCTGAAAGAGACAGCCTATGTATCCAACAAATACATAATGAAATACCACAAGACAATTTCTTTTTTTGGAAAAAGAATTTAGAGCTAAAGTGAAAACAGTGGTGTTACTTTATTTATAGAAAAGCTAATTCTGATAAGACTTAATAAAGCATGATTACAACATATACATATTTGGAAAAAGAGTGTCTTGGTCAGTGACAGCAGCCAGAGTTAGATCCTGAGCAGGAAGTACCCATAGCAAGAAAAACAAACTTCTTGTCAATACAACATGGATAAGAAGGAGGATAAATATCAGAAGGTGGAGTGGATATGGCTATGTTTACCGCAGTAAGCAGCACTCCTCCATGGCCTCTTCATTTCCTGCCTCCAGGGTCATATCTTGAGTTCCTGTGTGTGTGTGTGTGTGTGTGTGTGTGTGTAGTAACTGATAGAGTTTATGAATTATTTTTGCCATTTTTAGTAAAATTAGGACTAAAGAAAATGCTTTATGTGTACTGGTATTTATTTCTTATCTAAATTCATTACTAGTAGTTGAAAAAAAAGCCTTCTCCCATAGTTGAAAACTGACAATGTGTCTTCTATCTAGTTCTTCAGTATATTTAAATACTATATACTAAATACTATAAAGTCAGGTGAAACTTGAGTAATCCATGTAATAATGCTACATTTCATTTGTGATCCACTAATGTTCTTATTAACAAAAATGAAAACATAAGTAGCAATTAAAGCTTGTCAAATCCCTTCTTAAATAGCATATGTTTAGCAGTGTCTTCTGTATGATTCCATTTTGTTCTTTAAAACAATTATGTCTGAAGCAACAAGGAAAATGAGGTTGGCAACCCAAATATCCTCGCTACAGATGAGTGAGAAACGTCAGTCAAAATCTCACAGATGAGGGAGAGACTGTACTGTACAAACACAGGTAGTAACTGATGCCAGAACATGGAGGAATGACTCATTCTCTCCTATGATGCAGTGCTCGAGGAACTCCACATACTTCAGTCGTTCACCCATGCACATATAGGAAGCACTAAGTGAACTCAGTGGACTATAAAAGATAAATACATAATTTGGGAGGGTGATTGGGATAGGAGGCATGGAAGAAATAGGAGAGTGGGGAATGGGAGATGGATTTTATCAGAATATATCATATGCATTCATGAAATGCTGAAACATTAAAGTCTCTCCACTATGTATTTGAATTCAAAGTTTTTCCTTCTCTCGGTGATAGTCACAAAAATTCTATTTACCTTTGTTCAAACATTTCTGACAATAAGTTATGTATTGAGATCTTACTTACTTTTAATATATCTGAAAGAACTGATTATTTCTGAAAATAAAGTATATTTTCAGATGTCTCTTAAGCATGAAAAGAAAAGTTGCCATTAACTTTAGAAAAATCATAACACTAAAGGATGGTTAGTCTTCTATAAAATTTCTCTCTCATAAGAAAAATAACCAACGTGCTTATCACACAGAGAGAAGATCTAGTAAGGCCTGTGTTTAATTTTATAATACTTTTATTTACTAAAATTTATAGAAAGGAGTTTGGAGATTTATTGACTGATATATATTTTCCAAGAAAATGCTTCTAAAGAACAGAATATTTCACCTTCATTTTAGCTTCTTTTGAATCTGCCAAGCCCTTTAACTGGATTGATAAAGAAAAATTATAGCATGAAACAAAATAAAGAAGGAAGGAAAGAAGAAAGGAAGGAAAAAATAAAGTAAATCATAGCTCTGTCTCTTCTATTTTCCTATGAAAAGATTCAGGTAAATCCAGCTAATCCCTACCAGCATTCGAAATATTTCACCTTAAGACCCAAGAAGAGTGTAGTCTTCATCCCTTAAACAGAAAACTTCACTTTGCAACAAATAAATATCATTACAGAAAATCACAATCAAACAAAATGAAGAGTTGTGGGATCCATACCTAGTGGATGTATCTACAAATCTTCACCTAAGGCTCGGGGAACATAGTGGTGGATGAATTGGAAAGATTGTCAGAGACAAAGGAAGAGGGGATTCCCTGTGAGATGTGTCTCTTAGTAATGTCAGAATCTACATTCATAGGGTCTCACCATAATGATTGCCTAAGCATGAGCTGAACAAGGACTACAGCAGGTGTACGAAAGTGAAAGGAGAGAGAGCCCAGGAAGTTTCAATCCTAAATAAAGGATTACAGGCAACTAAATTGTATTCAGACATTTTCTCTTCTGACTACCCCCCAACAACAAAAAGATCAGAGACTGAATATAAATTATAAATGCTGAGTTGACAGCTCAGCCTTGTTAATGGCTAGCTCTTACATTTAAATGAACACATTTCTATTTGGGTTTTGCCACATGGTGGTACCTTTATTAGCATGACATGTTCTACTCCTACCCCTTCTGCATCTCGTTGGCAAGTCTTGACTCAACACTTCCTCTTCCTAGAATTCTCCTTGTTGGCTCTTACAATTATCTAATTTGCCAAAAAGCCATTCTGATTTTGGTAGCCACTACATTTAAGATGTTATAATCGTGAAGCATGACTTTGAAAGAGAGGAAAGAGGATTGTTTGGGAGGCTTTGGAGGGACATAAGAAAAGGGAGAAATGATTCAATCAAAGTATAATTTCATAAGTGAAAGAATCAAAGAAAAAAAGATCCAGACAACTCTAAACCATTGCAATTCATCTGTTTAAAGGAAAAGAAAGAGAGTGGAGGGAAGGAACAGAAAAGAGGAAAATAAATAAGAAAAGTAAAATTTACTATTTAGATTCAAGAAAAAAATTGTTAAATTTGCAGGTTTATAATCGATTTAGAAAAGAAAATCATCCTGAATGAGGTAACCTAGACACAGAAAGACAAATATTGTATGTTTTCTCTTATAGGTGAATGTTAGCTTTTAACTTTAGATTATTAGAGAGGAGTGTAGGAGACAAAAAAGTTATTAAAATATATTGTATGAAAAGATTAAAATGAATTGTATGAAATTTGCAAATAATAAATAAAATCTATTTTTAAAATATTAATTTTAAAATTATACATATACATTTATTTTTATGTCTTGGTATTTAGAGCATAATAAACTATGAAAAATAATTTTTGTATATCTAAATTTCAATTTTAACTATTGTTTCTTTGTTAAATCTAACTACCCAAATTAAGATCATATATGTATATGAGTAGTTTGCCATGTATGAAAAGTCTTTAAAGCTACAGGCAGCTGCAGTCTTGAAAGGATATAACTAATTAGAGAAATTACCATGCTGTGTTCTCTGATTTCCATCAACCATCACCAATCTCCATACATGAGCCTGTTTTTCCTGAATTAAACAATATCTTTCTTAAAAATGAAAGCACATTTCACAGAGGAAAGTAAGAACATGAGAAGAGGAGGGGGGAAAGGAGAGACAGATTTAGTATGGTATCATAAAGGCATTTCTAGTACAGAATCTGGGGCTGAGATTTCAAATCCCTTTTTTAACAATTAAAGCTAAAAGCTTGTCACACAGGGATTTAACTTTCCTCATACTAAGAAAATTAATTTCTAACATAAAATTTTGTATTTACACTTTGGTTTAAGATTTAAAAAGCATTGATTAAAAACTCAAAATTTCCCTGGAACACATTGAACAATGATACTGACTCTCTGACCTAACTTTGACCATCTTGATGTTTGTTTTCTTGTTTAGGTGTTGGATTATAGAACTAGCTGAGAGATTGGTAGTCACTTGCTTAGCATGTGTGAGCCTCGGGATTGGATCCACAGTGCCACCATTTTAATCATCATCACTAAATTAATGATGCAGACTATTTCTAAGTTCTCAGGTGGTTCTAAAGTTCTGAAACTTAAGAAGTGCTCATCAATGTCACAGTGCTACAGGAAGTAGTAACAATTTAAACAGGAAATGTAATAGAACTACCTTTGTCTGGGTCTGGATCATTGTGACCTTTTTTTATTTCCGTCTCAAAGTTCATATGAAGAGCATATCAAATCCATTGGATTGATTTCTCTCATATTGATAAGTATACCTCTTCATCTGGCCAAATTAGAAATAGGCATGAATTAAGCTCTCAGTGTATGTCATTAATAAAAGTTACAAACTGTAATTGACTTGCCATCACTGGTTAAAGAAATAGGAAATTCTTCCAGTTTGATTTTGAATTGCAAATGCTACATGATTATAATATCTTAAATGTAATGCCCACCAAAAACAAGATGCTTTTTTTTGGAGAATTAGGTAATTCCAATCTTTGAGAAGTTATATTAATTAACTGCCACCCATTTCTGAAGGAAAGAGTTTTGTACTTTGTACATTTCTCAGTAGACATTAATTCGCAAGGAGAACCATGACTAAGCAGGTTAAGCTGCTTGGGATCACTCAACTGTGCAATAAAACAGGCTGCACAGCAATAGATTTAACATCTTGTTCTGTGAGTGGTGGACAGAATTCTGGAACTACAAACAGAGCAGAGTTGAAAAGGATACACTGCTGGTTAGCCTCACTTAATTTTTTTCGATAGAGAATATAATTTCAAACTTCTTTTAAATGATATCAAAATTGAGTTGCTAGTAGATAAGGATGAAGCAACACAAGTGTTTGGGAGAACAAAGATGTGAAAACTGTTCAAATGCTCACTAGCAAACTATTTTCCACTGCTTCAGCATCTTCTCTGTAGTACTTAAAGATGAGCTTAAAGGATTTAACAATATTCTATAAGAGTCTGCTCAGCACCCATACAATACCAATTCAGTCAACACATAGACATTTCTTTGAAATTATATGCCTTGGGATTTCAGGAAGAAATAGTTCTTTTACAGTTTAACTATGTGATTGTAGAGTTGTATCTCCTCTTAGGACAGTGTTTCTGGATATGAAATGACTAAGTGGCAGGAAGAGTGCCTGGAGCCTGTAGAGAAATTAAAGGGTTTGACTCTTTTCATGGTTCAGCTTCCTGGCTAATAAATGTGATTCTGTGCCGTAGTTGAGTATTTTGTGTGCTTTGTCACAGTCACCAGACAGATTGCCCCATGCAAGTGGCTGAGCTTCAGTGTCCTTTGTAATAAAGAAATATGATGAGTAATTTAGCAATTTAGGATGTGTTACAAAATTAATCAGTAGAAATGGTTTGCAACCCAGAATATTGTGTGGAGAACACTTAAAAGCACACTGTTACTCTAAATTACAGCTCCAATATATTTGAGTACTTTAGTATAGAAATCTGACACCTCTAACATTTTTCTCTTTTAAAATAAAACAATCTTATTTTACTTACCAATTCCAGTTTCCTCTCCCTCCAGTCTTCCCACATTCTCCACACCCCCATCCACTCTTCAGAGAGGGTGAGGTCTCTCATGGGGAGTCAACAAAGTCTATAACATCACTTGAGAGAAGCAAGCCCCACGCCACTATCTAGGCTAAGCAATGTATCATTCCATATGGAATGGGCTCCAAAGAGTCAGATCAATTGACTTTAGCCACTTGTTTCTTGCTTAGGAAAGGCCAATTTATGAGTACAATAAATAAAACAAAAAATGTTTAATTTTAGAGTTGTTTTATGCTTAAAGATGTGTAGTTGTGTTGATATTTAAGACAACAGCTATGCTGGAGAGCCATTGGTGTATCTTATTTTGACACTGATGTGCCAGGAGCCTATGGATTTCCTTTCTTTGAGTATCTCCTTGGGAGAGCTGCAGAAACAGTATAGTCTCATGATTTATTCTCCCTAAAGTATCTTCTTTAACACAAACTTTTATATATGTTTTAACCAGACTCCTCTACAAACAGCATTTCTGTAACTCTTTACTTCCTATTTCATTAAGAGAAAAAAATCATTGTATTTTATCAACTGTAAATGTAGAGAATATGTTTACTGTTTCTTTGCAAAATTGTCCACAGAATGTATTTTTTTCACTAAAATGCTTTCTTCATAATGCTGGCCTCAGGAGATACAATGCACTTAGCTCATTCACACCTCATTAGAAAACTAAGTAATGTACAAGGTGACAGTTAGATCATGTAAAGTTGTTACTTACCTTGAAATATAGTGGTAATTAAATTGAGCCATACAATGGATTTTTTAAAAAAAAACAACCTATGACAATAGTAGAAGTTTTGGTGCAATTTATTGTATGTTTGCTAGTAATTAACATGATAGAATAATATCTCTTTCTGGTCAGCATTCATGAATATCCCTTTTAACATTTATACATATTTTTCTTCATTAGGTTTTATGTTTTCTTGGTTAAATTTTTAAAAAGTAGTGCCATCAACTATTTTAAATTGTTTATTTCCTTATATTATATAAATGGTTCTTATTAATCCATACAAATATAAATTAGGAATTTGTTTTTTTATGGGGGGATGAAAGGTTTATTTGGCTTATACTTCTAGATCTTAGTCCATTAATAGAGGAAGTCAGAACAGGAACTCAAACAGGGTAGGAAACTTCATGGTGGAAACCTGGAAACAGGGCCTGATGCAAGAGGCCTCTGTGTGCTGCTGATTGGTTTGCTTTCCATGACTTTGCTCTCTCTGCTTTCTTTTCTTTTTTCACTCTGCATACTGAAGAAGGGTGCTTAAAAGAAATCCCAACTAACTCAGAATTAAGAATAATAGAGGGTTATTTATTTAGGGGAAGACTCACAAATCACAATCGTCTGATGGAATAGAGAACAGCAGCCTAATCCCGCAGCTGGAAAAGAGGCTAGGGGCCTGCTTTACATCAGCATAAATAGTATAAGAGTCCACACCCAAGTGGGCAGGTAACTTAAAAGCTACTAGCAGTAGGAATTCCTACAGCACTTCACCCTTTTGTTTAAATAAGAAACACCCTTTTGTTTAATAAGTTCTATGCCTAATACAAAATGATATACAATAAGAACAACTATATCAAGCAAGAAACATTTGATAAATGTTTCAATAATTATCCTATCCTAATGAGTTTAAGTCTTATATAATAAATAACTTGGCCAAGTCATAAGAGGAAAGTAACTACAACTATCTACTCTTCAACCCCACTGAAGAACCAAGAAGGGCAATAATATTACTTGAGTAGGCAGGAATTGCAATTAAGCTACTTCCAAAAATGTAAACAAATGAAAGTGACAACTGGCTACCTGGGCAATCACCCAAAGTCTCATTTGCATCATTGAAGCAACCAACTTTGGTTAAGGCCTAGCATAACTGACAGTACATTTTCAGAGGCAGGAAATTTTTCAAAATCCTTTCTTAGCAATATTTGACAGTCTTTTTACAGGTGTCCTGTTTATCCATTTTCTGGATACCATATACCTTGTCAGTGGTTGAGGCATAGGCAGTTCCTTGCCCAAAGACCAATCATGCCAAGAAGAAATCAAATTCTTACTGGAGTGTCTTTGGTGTTCAACATTCTCCCGGGAATAGATTGGTGCTGCCAGGAGCAATCATGTCTCACATCAACAGAAAGCTAAATTATTTAAATGCCATATTCTATAGCTCTGTGAATTAGTTGAAAATTGCAGAATACAATCTCTATGTATCTAAAGAACCTATGTACCTAAGTATGAAAACATAGATGACTATTAATTTATAATTCTTAATAACTATATAACTTAAGACTAAGACTTCATATTAAAATATTATACAATAAACTACTATGTAACAAATGAGGACAATGACCTCAAAATGTAAACAATGTATAAGTATCTTTATCAGAGCTAGAAATGTACATTGCATTATGATAAATATATCCTAAAATTGTATCAATATACAAAAAAATGTTTTAAGTAGAGGTAGAAACATGCATGGATAAAATATGCCAAAATAACTTTGCCTAGGTATCAAATATTGTGGATAAAAATAGGAACATATTTAATATAATTTAAGATTGTATCAATATACAAGAATCTATACAAATGCAAATTGCCTGTAAATAATAATTCACAAGTATTTACTCTATTACTCACTATTATTATTAGTGTGAGTGAGCTCACACTAATCTATTATCCCATCTAATTTCTCCCTCCACATTTTTTTCAAAGATATCCCTGAGCCTACATAATTTCCCCACAACCCACAACACTATACCAATTATAATCAACCCCTAAGTGATGTCCCAAACCCTGAGGACAAACTTTTTTGGGAGAGGGAATGACGTCTTCTAGAATTACTTCCAGCTGTCATGGGGGTGATGTTCTTTCTATGGAATCCTGTGAAAGTAAAATGATAGTTAAGTTCCAAGATTACTGTCTGGCATAATTGCACATAGTATCTGATATTTGATAGGGTTTTTCTGAGGTTCTTATTGGAAGTTCTGGCCAGAGCATTGTAAAAACGTACACCATTTCATCTTGAGTAGCTGGTACCCAAACAAGTCTTTTTTTAATTTTATTTATTTATTTTTTCTTTTTTATTTCAGACACTTTTTTATTGTTATTAAAAAAT